>WBMY01016587.1:879234-976891 GCA_013397315.1 Donacobius atricapilla
CCCAAATTTGATTTAAATCTGGTGAAACGTCTGCTGAACCTTCAAGGCAATGAATTTGCTTATGCTGTCATTATATTTGTAACTTGATGGATTTTAAAGCCAAAGGAGTGCTGCCTGCTTTCTGCAAGTCAAAGGAAACTCGCTTGCAGTTGCAAGGAAGGCGTGTGAAGCACCTAGTTTGGTGCAGAGCTTTGGCGGTGGAAAGACTCCTTAAAAATTCCTAATTGATTCTAAAAATTAAGCCATTATGTAAATGTTTATAATTCTGGGCTGCTCTGAGAAGCTTCAATAGTAGGAATGGAAGAGCAGAAATTAATTTTACTTGTGTGTAATGAAGAATGGATGCGTCCTGAGGAAAGGCTGCAAAGAGGAGAGAAGGGGATGCTTGCTGCCCCTTTCACAGCTCTGTTCATGAAGTGCCATTTCACAGGGATTGGCTTCCTATTTGTTTTTATTTTATGGGGGGATGTCTGTGAATATATGGCATGAGATTTCACTTTCATTGTCTGCCATGAATCCCTCATAACGGTAGGACAATGTGGAAATGTGCAGCCAATGTTGCATTACAGGGATGCATTAGGGGTCTCTGTCTCCACCACTACTGACCAATTAATGACCACTGAGATAAGCAAACGAGAAGTCAGGGCTACTTAGAGCTTTAACTCATTTCCTGACCACCCATGGACAAAGAGGCCAACATTAGTACAGTTTTATTTAATGAATATTTCAGATGAGTATGGGACTCACTTCATGGTCTGGAAAGGGGGCTGCCTGGACATTTTGCTTCCAGCCTGTGTGATACAGTTTTGAAGTCACGTAACTGGAAGAAAATCCCAGATCTGTGTGGTGACTGGAAGAAGTTTGTTCAGTTGATGCTCAGCTGGGATAGGCTGGTAGGATTTCCAGGAGGACCTGGCACAAGCTTTGATGTTGATGCACTTCAGGTCAATGGAAGTGAAATTTCAGGTGTACTTCTTGTGCCAAATTTGCTGTACAAAATGAGCCACAAAACATCATGTATGCACTCTCACAGAGTGGAGTTCACCACTGTAAACCTCCAGGGGTTTTGCTAGGCCAACTCGGTGAGAAAAACAAAAAAATAGACAAGGTGGTGACAAAAGAGGTGTATGCTCATGTCTGTTGGACATCAGATTTTCAAACCCATAGTGAAATAAAAAATGCTAATTTATTTCAATAATTAAGCTGAGAAGCAGGCACTTAAGGTAAAATCTTGGCTGCACTTGAAGGTGGGGGTACTTGATCATTTTTGTGTCTCTAAGATATATATATACATTGTACTCCCTAAATTGAGTTTTATTGGTTTCACTGGGCGCCTGGTCTTGTCTCAAAGCTGGATTTTAATGACTGGTACTAATAAAAGTTATTGACCAAGCAGGATGGCAGAGAAGGCTTGGAATAAGCAAAGCAGGCAGAGAAATCTCAAAAGAGTGAAGAAACTGGATGGGATTGAACAGTCAATGCCATTAACAGTGAGGGCAGAAAGGTGGAGAACTCCACATACGATGCCACTAAAACCAGTTACCTTGTCCAGTACTGAGAAATGCCCCACCCAGCACTTGTGGGTGGGACCTTCAGCAGCAAAAAACCTAGTGAGTGGGAATATGCAGCACCTGAGAATGCTCTTCTGGCTGCTGGGACTGGACTGTTGACACCCCAGATACAGAAATTGTACTGGCAGGCATATTTCCCAGCCTGCCGGTGTTATATTTCTGTTGACAGCAATGGCTGCTGCCACTGGGAGTCTTCAGCATCCTCAAGCAGAATGTGTCCTTTGTTCTGAGGGGGGGGGGGAAAAACAACCCCTGCTTTCATTGCTTTGTCCTGCACAACCTCACACAATGTGACAATGTGATCCTTCCAGGTTTTATAATATGGGCTCCCTTAGCCAGGGCTTAGGTGGAGAGTGGTGTTACTAATGAACTCGTCTGTGTGACTGCTGGGCAGAGGGGTAGGAAAGTATAGGGGGATGTCCTTTTGTATTGCCCAGGCATCAGATGCAAGTGCTTTGTAATAACAGAAAGGAACAGACAGACGAGCCCTTGTAAATACGTTTAGAAGAGGCTGTGGAGGTGATACAGGTTTATATCTGTGGCTTTGGGAGGAAAGGACAATTAGGTGTTTCCGTGCATGCCCCTCACTGCTGCTTTCATTTCTGCATCCTGGGAGCCTTGCTGGGTCTCCAAGCGCCGCTCAAACCCACACAGCATATAAGTCCTCAAAAAAAAGAAAGAAAATGACGGTGACCAAGAAGTTGTTTTGCTTTGGTGCCTCACCTTCAGGGAAACAGCGGGGAAGTTTCACTGTTGATCAGTGCTGAATTTGGGCTCCCAACCGTGCCCTGTTAGTCCAGAATGAGGCATTATGGCTCTCAGCTGTGCCTGGGGAAAAGGTATGTAGTAGCTCTTCTCCTTCCAGGTGCTTCTTATGTTGGGTGTGGGAGGGGATCCTGTTTTGCAGCAGCTTGTTGAAGTGCTCCTGCTTGGTCATAGCGAAAGGAGGCTGCTGGAGGTGTTGGTGAGTGAGTCAGGGGTTTGGTGATTGATAATTCTTATCAGCAGAAAGAGGAATGGGCTTTTTTCAGGGCTGGTTTTGTGAGATCTTGGAGGCTTTCTCCAGCAACAGAAATGGGATTTAGGTCAAATTAAATGGGTGTGTTTGCAATAAGGCAAACACTGAGTCTGTGTTCACTGGCTACATCTCTTGAGTGGTGTGCAGTGGTTCTCTCTGATCCTTTCCATTCCTTGATGCTGTTACTGCTCCTCCTTTTGCCTAAAACACAGGTAATGCCTTACACAGTGTTACAAAGGCTTAATGTTTGTTTCGGTTATTCAACCTAACATGAGGCTATGCTCAAACTTAAAATGTTTTTAAATGTAAATTATTAGCTCTTAAAATGAGTGTTTCTGGTGGTGGCAGTGTTTCTCAGCCAGAAGTGAAAAGGAGAAGTGAAAGATGAAGGCTGCTGTGTTATTTGAAGGCTCATATTATTGCACTTTGAAAGGGTTTATGGTGTTCTGGTTACTCAGGGAAAAGCAGAGGCAGGACACAAATTGGCTGCGGGGAGCTCCGTGTGTCTCTGAAACCCTGCCTTCATTATTATGCAGTGAGAGTGGCTGTTGGCACAAGAACAAATTCCACTGTAAATTATGTGTGATTTACATGAGAAGCTCATTAATTCTCTAACACCGGATTTAGATGGCTTCATTTGTAAAGGGTGTCATTTTAAACACCCCTCGAACATATTTCCTTCTATCTGCTGACTCAGAGTGTGTGCTGAGAGATGATAAACAATAAAGTGTGTATGTGTTCATAAATACATGCACACAGACACACATTAGAAAATGGAATCAATTAGAAGGTATGCTTTGTGTTTAGCAGTGCTGCCTGTGATACACAGATTGGCTGCCTGTTTTATAATTTTGCCTGCCTCAGTGCTTGTGTGCTATGGACCTTGCAGGATTTTTTGGTTTGCATTTATTGGTGGACAGGTAAGCCCTTTTAATTTCAATTTTTAGTATTAAACTTGTATCCTAATACTTATTCTGTGCTGCTGTGGTCCTCATTTTAAGGGCTTCCCCTTCCTGCACAAGCCTCTGCCCTGGCTTTGGGAGCAGCAAGACTCAGCGTGAATGAGCAGTACACTTCCGTGGGATAAGCAATAAGCAGAGTGTCTTTTTTTTCTTTTTGTTGTATGTTCCTGGTTTTTCTCAGGTCTACCATAACTCAGAAGTTTGGCAAAAGTAATAGTCAGGAGGCAAAAAAAGTATCCCTCAGTGGAAATACTTTTTTGGGGGGGCTCTGCCTCTTGCTCCAGGACAGACACAGCTGATAGGCATACCAGAAGTGTCTGGTTGCAGCTCATATGTTGAGGCAATGTAGTCCATAGTTTCATTTAATGCTTTTGCATTAAGCAGCATGACCCTTCTGCATTAGCTGAAAGAATTATATGCTCATTTTCAGCTTGCACTTATTGTTTTAATCCAGCATCTGGAGCTATGTGTTCTCTGATATAGGGCTGATGTTGAAATTTGGACGATGGTGTAAGTGTTTTATCATACATTCATGTGCTGTTCGGGTTTAAGTTGCAGCTTATAATTATTTTAAATGGGCAGTTGCTCTTTAGAAAATCTTAAGCTTGATGCAAACAATAAATGCAGGACAAGCTGCCAGACTCACCTTTGAAGTCTCTCTGGCCTAAGGAAACTGTTCCTTGACATCTCATTACTTTCCTTCTCTTATTAGAAACAAATGTGGATTTCCTACACGTAGATTAAATATGGCCTGAATTAAAAAAGCTCGAGTTAGGCAGCAGCAAAAGAGGAGAAATTATGCCATGCTCTGCTGTGGTTTTGTTTATCAGGACATAAGTCTGAATTTATTATTTTTTATGACTTGTCAGTTAGTGCAAGGAAAGAAAAAGGAGCAGTCATTTTTTTCCTACGACAATCAATCTACTGTTTCATATGCATTTAAACAATTTTGCCACAGGGAAAAGAAAAACATGCCTGTCTTAAGTAACCTAAACATCCATGGTGGTTGTTTTTCTGCACGTAGCAGGGCTTTCCTTGCTCAGGGAGAATTTATTTCTGTTATGTGGAGAAAGTGATTTTGACTCACAAGGTATGGGGAAATGTAGGCAGGGTTTCAGTGGAGGAGGAGGAGGGAAATCCTGTAGTTCCCGTGCTTGTGAACAGCACGTATCAGACCTTCCCTGACCTTTTTTTTGGGCCCCAAGCTGAAGTTTTATGTCATGACCTGTCTGCACCACTTGCTAGGAGTGGATAAACATGTTTTTGAAAATAGGAATACTGACAATTTCTTTTTCTACAACAAAACTGCTTTTATTCAAGCTCCTGATCTAATTTATTAGAGACAAAATTGGGGAGGAGGGGGGAACCAAACCAAGAAACATTGGGCTGTTTTCATTCGTCTTCAACAACTTCTCAGAGAATAGGACGGGAACAACATTTTGTTTAATGTTACAGGAGTTGCAAAAGTGGTGACTGTGCTTTGCCCCTCTCCCCACACTTTATCTTGAACTGGAGATGTGTTGGGACGGAGGTAGGATGAGATATACATGGTTATGGGTTGCAGACAGAAATCCTGTACTCAAAGCCAACATGTGGCAGAATTGGTCACTCTTCAGGTGCTGCCACCTTGCATACTCTGTATATATAACCCACTGAGTGTAAACCTTGTGTTGGCCTTATGTTTTTTTCTGTGGTACTTTTCTTTTGAAATCCAGTGCTTCTGCAGGCATAGGATTGGTATTGCTTTAGCCTGGCTAAACTTTAGGTCTGGAAAAACATTTTGAAAATATTTTAGGGGTTTTTTTTCAGAGGGAACATGTTTAGGTCAGTTCGGTTTGAACTGTCTTAAAATATTTTACCTTCAGAGGGCATTTGTGATTTCAGCTAGCTGTTCCCTCACAGACTGAGAAGGAGGTCTGTGCTTGGTGCAAATCTGTGCAGGTATTATCAGAAAAAAAAAAAATTAGGAAGAGTGCGAGATGACATCAGCTGTTAATGGCACTCATTAGGCATCATGTTCTAACACAATGTTATTTGCCAGTGTAGATGAGCCCTCAATGAACTCTCCCTTTCCCCAAACCCATCATGCAATATACTGCCTTTAGAGGAATACTTTAATTCTTTGCAAATTTTCATAAAAAGATTTTTTAGTAGTTTAAAATGTAAGCAAAGCACCTAGTGCTTATTTATGTATGAGGTTGAAGGTGAGAGCCTCGGTTATAAACAGTTTCAGTCTTGAAAAATATACAGCTGTAAGTAGGCAAGATGGACAAAAGGTGGGAGAAAAGAATTATCCTTATTTGACAGGTCTACTGAGACAGAAGGGGAAAGCGAAGATCCCTAGTTTTGTAAACTTAAAAGTCTACAGTGTAATCCCATTTGGAGAAACACAGTGGAATACAGGAGTGAAACTTACCTTACTTCTCTAAGGGAAAGCTCCAAGAACATTCTTTAGCTTATGTTCCTGGTACATAAAAGGCCAGGCCAAGTATTTCCAAAAATATAACAAAACGTTCTGCCACCATAATATTCTGTATGTGTGTATGTATTCACATACACACACACACATATATATAAGAAAAGTTGTACCACATCTCTGCTATATGAAGATGTTTGGGTTTGGTTTCTGCATGGTAGTGTTCGTACAAAATGTGTATGTAGGTCGTTTTGTTTCTAACCAAAGCACTGAAGAAAATCAGTAGTTAATGCTGTGCGAAGTGGAATGAGGCAAGCATGTCACCTGTAATATGACAAGGTATTAACTTCTTAAGTCAGAGAAATTTAGCTGGACAGGCTGGAGTCTTAATCTGACTCCTGACTGCTGTGTCAAATAAATTTCAGCTAAGGCAAATGTTTATAATTACTTTCAGAGTGGCTTAATTTTTGCACATTAAGCAAATTGGTGTCTTGTCTTAGGCTCTGAAGCAGGGAGGCAACTCAGTGTGTGTCTGTGTGTAATTTATTTAACGAGAGACCAGCTTAGGGACTCTGAAGTCATGCTTGGAGTTGAGCTGGTGCCCAGCATTCATGCACTGTGGTGTTATGTCTCTCAAATGGCAGCTTCATGGTGAGGCAAACTCAGAAGTTCTAAAACTCAGAAATTCACAGATGAAATGCAAAGTTTATGAGCCTGTCTCTTTTCTTTTTGTGGTGGTTTGGTGCTAGCATAACTCTAATGACATCAGGCAGGCACTTAAGGAGTGACACTGCTGTAATAAAGACCTGGAGACTAATGGTGTTTGCAATACCATTTCTCATCCAGTCTTTGTCTGCTGCTAAAAGCTCCCTGTTTGATTCTGCTCACCCTTTTCACAGCTGAACACACATCAGTTGACCAACAACAGTTTCTGCCTTTGGTGCTCAGGATCCCAATTTATTTTTCCACCCAAGCAGGAGCCAAACCTAGGTCGGCTCAGTTTCTGAGGTCAGACAAAATCTGGTTTATGGCTGGGGGCAGGAGCTCTAACAGTGGTGATGTTAATTCATAAAATGAACGATCAGTTGTTTTAAAGGCCAGGGGAAGCTTAATGTAGCACAGGACAGACATTGTTATTCTTTCAGTGGTGCTGTGTACCGTTCTGTATAGCTTATGTTGTTCCTTGCCTTATCTTCACTGAACTGTGGCCACTGAAGGTGCCACCTTCTTGCTGGACCCTATCCTGCAGTTTGTGTCTGGTCTGCCCACGCAGAACAGGTTAATGTTTTATTTCTGAGTTAATGTATATCTTTCATATTGTTTCTCTTAGGAGCTTCCCCAGTGAATTAGAAGGAACCTGTGTTTGTCTTTGAAACCTGGTCGCCCTGAAGTTGAGAAAATGATTAGGGAGGAAACACACTAATTCTTAAAATGCAACAAGTAGTATTTCATCCCATCCCTCCCCTCCTCCCGTGCTTTAAATTCTTTAAGGTCCCTCTTAAGACCCTAAGGTGCTCCTAAATAGGCACTTTTAAAATCAAAGCATTAAGAAGCAAGAGTGTGGTGCAGAATTATGAGCCAGATGTCAATCCTGGTAGCTCAGGTATGCCATTCCCTCGCACCCACTCAGCTTTCCTGGTGGCATGTCCCCAGAGTGGATCCTGGGGCTGGGCGCAAGCTGAGATCAATCCCCAGCCTGTGGCATCTGTTTGGTGAGGGTTGGAGCTGCTTGTTGAGTTGAAGTTGTGTGAACTGAGAAACAGAGACAATGTGATGTTGGGAGCAAGCCTGGATCTTAGGAACACATTGCTTAAGTGACCAGAAACTAAGCTGCTGTCTGTGTGCCAAACCAAAGTTAAAAGCTGTGTGGGTTTCAGAACTTTTGTTTTTTTTAAGAAAACACTTGTTAAAGAATGAGCTGCATTCAGTGGTTGATTGCTTGTTGCTCTTGCCCAGCTATTTGTACTCTCAGCTTTTACGGCATACACCTGAGGCCTTGCATTATAGGAAGCACAGTATGCACAGCATAGAGCTGAAAATTTAGCCAAACTATTGATGTCTTGAAGTGCTGAACTGAGGGATCTTTCTGGAGGAAGTAGCGCTGCTCTGCTTTGTTGGATCAGACTAAAAGGGAGGAGAGATTTTTCTCATAGCAGTTCTTCCCCCCTGGCTTTTTTTAAAGTTTTCCTTGGGACTCTGTTTGGGGTAGCTTTGAATGTTGTGTTAAGCATTTTGGTTCTCAACTGCAGGTAGGTGCTGTTCCATATCTGTAGCTTGTACAGAGAAAAATTAGGAAATGAAGGAAAAATTGTTTTGAATTTTTTTTTTTTTTTACCTGCTAGGTGGTAGAGCACGGAAGGGAAAGGCTTTCCATGTGGAGCAGAGGAGGAAGATGCTGGGTGTGGAAGAGGGCTGTGTATAAATTTTTATATTTCCAAGACCCTAACTTACTTTTTATGCAGAGAAAGAGAGGATGGTGGAGGCAGGCATAATTCTGGGACATTGGGCCCCAGCGAAGCTCTTGCTGGCAATTAGGTCCATCTTGAGATCAGCCTTTCTAGCTAACACATAATTACTGGGGTTTTGTTCCTACTTTGAATGGTTAACATATGATACATTCATACATTGTTTTCCTTGCAGGTCATTTGTTCCCTTCTCATGTGATTTGTAGGATTTACATACTTGGTTTGTGTTGATGGTGCTTCTCCTGACAGTTCTTTGTATGGAAAGGTTAAGGCAGCTTGTGGGCTCATGAAGACAGGAGTATTATACTTGAGCCCGCCATTAGTCATGCTTAGCTGCTTGCATACTAATTTGGCACTAAATCATGCCTTCTTTTTTTTAACTAGATGCCACCATTTTAGGCAACTCTTCTTGTGCAACTTGCCTTCAGGCTGATGAACTAGTCAAAAATGATGGCACTGCACAGCTTCTCCATTCCACATATGCCCATTCTCCAAATGTGGTAGGAGGACTGGAAAATACAGCCAAGTGAACAAAAAATGCAGATTGCCTTCATATTGTCATGGAGCAAGCAGCTTTCTAGAGGAGAAAATCTGAAAAAATTAGAATATGCTGCTAAAGTTTGCATGAGAACTTCTGCATCTCCTTACAAGAAGTGAAGTAGTGCTGTCCTGGCAAAGGTGTTTGTGAGGAATTATGTTGCAGTTGGATTTCTCTTGATACTGAAACTGGATTAAAATGGTAATAAATGTTACTGCACTTGCTTTCTCCTTTTGTCTTTGGAAGATGATCTGGCAGTGCAGAGGACAGCAGCAGAACTAAAGGAGGTTTTAGCTGTCTCTTGGGCTCAAGCCTTCTTCAGGGAGAAGGTTGTTCATCTTTGTATGGAGATGGGATCATTGGCTTTCTCATCTGCAGCTGTCTAGGTACTGTCTTATACCTAAGGGGATTTGCTGGATTGTTTTTTTCCTGTAGTTGTATTATTTTGTCATGAATGTGGTTCTTGGTCTGCATTTGGTGGAGCTGAAATCCACTGACAGGGCTAACAGTGAGCAAACATTCAGGGCACCTCCTGTCCAACAGTTTGATGAAAGAAGTGGGCAGGACTGGTATTTATGAGCCATTACCCCTTAGCTATTTTCATAAGCATAATAAAAGGTTTCTTTGATTTTTTTTTTTGTTATTGCCTTTGCTGCTTGTTAGGCTGAGGAGACCTATCAAGTGCAAGAAAAAAAAAATCACCAAAATCTTCTACAACGGCTCAGAAATTAAACTATGGACCTCAGTTGCCAATTTGCTGTATGGTTTTCTTCAGTGTTTCTCTTTTTTACCCTTTCCATAGCTCAACCTTATATGCATATGACTATGATACCTATAGTGAGTTTATGGTATCCAGAAGAACAGCATGTTACTTACGAGTTTTTTGTTTGTTTTTTTTTTTAATAAGATTAGTTAAAGATATAAGTACAGCAAATAACACAGTCTGATTTATGACCATCTTGGGATATCTCCTCCCCTTCTCAGCTTTTCTGCAGTGACAGATGGAAGAAAATATCTTTCCAGTTTTAAGAGTTAGTTACAACTGTGCACAAGGACAAGCGCCACGTGGACCTCAGTGGGAAGTAGTTTTGATTTCTTAAACGTGGGTCATCTTCCAGCCAGCTTCAGAAGAGAGACCCCCTCTTACTGATATTTTTAATGAGCTAAGGGAGAGTGTTAAAACTGCCTGCCTATCTACCTATAGAACCCTCAGGGTAGAGAGCTACATCACTGTGAAGCATTAGAAGACGTTATCTAACTCGGCATTTTCTCTCGTGTAAATGGTATTAATGCATGTGCAAGTCACTTCTATGTTTTTAATTTTTCTCTTTTCTTATGAAGCAGCATGAATGACTATGCTCCCATCAGCAGCCTTGATTAACTCTTGTCTAGCTGACAGCCTGAAAACAATATAGCAGGCACTATTTCCTTGCAGGTTTGAGCCATTGAAACAAGTTCAGTCTCCTTTATATTTTTTCTACCCTGAAGATATTGAAAGGGGACCATATGTGGAAGAATTAATGTTTGTGTACATGGGGATACGTTTGTATGTGTGTATTTGTTGTATGGGCCAGTAAATGCCTGGATTGATCTGGAACCTGAAGAAATACCTGTGAATAGGGTACTTTGTAATGAAAATAAATATAAAGCCTTTGGTAGTGGAACTTAAAGGACTTAAGGAAAATATTGGATTCTGAGTGCTGTTTCAAAGTAGTTTTCATCAGAATGGATGTGGCATAATCAATATGTAGCTCTTTGGCTGTTAACGCTTCAGATTTAGCTGAAATCACATTAAATGGAGTAGATTTTATTTGTGGCTTGGGCAGTAGGGTTATATTTAACTGAACTCTCTGGAAGTCAGCTATTTGGGAGCTGCCAGCTCTTTACAAAGTGATGCTGTCTAACTGTACCCAAACAAATCATGATATCATTCTTTTGACATTACTGATGTGAGTCCTGCTTTATAAACACCAACTAAACACAGAAAGTTCTGGTGGTGTGTCCTGTTTGCTCTTCCTAATTTGCCCATTGATTTCTTTCCCCGTTTGGTCTCAGGTGAGCTTTGTTATCCCTTTCCTATTCCGAGGCATCTTTGCTTGAAACAATCTCCCTGCCATTGATTTGTAAACCTGTGCTGCAAGCAAAATTGCGGGCCAGAGCTTTGAGAAGATGAGGGTCTGGGCTGAGTTTACAGCTGTGTGGAGTATCTGTTACCGTGAGAGACGTCAGTAGGAACAGTTGTATTTACCACTGCTGAAAATGACACGTGTTGTTTTTAAGTTCAATGTACATACAGTCAGTCTGTAGTAGTACCTACAGGTAGGAAGACAATGATTATTTCTATTAACTACCAAGAAAGCTTTAATGGATTCATTTGAAAGGCCTTAGAAGCCACTATTTCCAATTGCAAAATTACAGTTGGACTCTGAAAAATATTATTTTTGTGTCTTACAAAGAAACCACCATACCACACAAACAGAATCCAAATGAAAAACTGTCTTGTGTTCTGGAGATGCTGTCATGAGAAAGGCCTCCTATGTAGCATCTGTTCACACTTCCCACATATTGTGTAAATATATCCACTTCAAGTATTTAATCTTCCCAGAGTTATGCTTGCCTTTCTTCTCCAAACAAGAAAGCTGGAATCCTCTCCTGCCTTACAAAACCCACCTGTAGCTTGGCAAACTACCAGATTAAGGTTGTTTGGGTTGGGTTAGGGCTTTTTTTTTCTTTTTTTGATAATGCTCCAATTTTAAATTTTGCATAAAAGCAGTAAATGTTTCTGGAGTTATGACTGATCTCATTTCCCCCTTTCCTCCATTCCCTAGGAACATTCCTAATAAGTTACTCAGTCTCTCTCTCTTCTGAACAGGGAGAATTTCAGCCATAAATAAGGCAACACTTGAAATCATAAATAATGTTTGGACAGCTTGTGTCGAGGGCTTCCCAAAGGGAAGGAATTATTTTGTCATGGCAGTGTATCATGGGGCTGTCCGGTGTCATGCTTGGAAGCTGATGGTGCTGCTTTGGAGCAGGCTGTTTCTTGTGCAGAGAAAGTATCTGGAAGCTGGGTTGTGACTCTTGAAAAATTGTCTTGTGGCATAGCAGAGTAAATGACACTGATGAGGGAAGGGGGGAAAAAGGGAGAGGGAGACTGAAGCCACCAAATACAAACTGGTGCTGAGAAATTCCATGCTAAGGCTGAAACTGCAGCTTTATCTCATGCCTTTGGTGAGTGAAAAAAAAGGCAGGAACATATGTCAATAACAGATTGCCAACCTTAGCATTTAATTCCAGGCATTTTGTGGGTTTATAGGATTTGCTGACAAAAAGATGAGAGGGGGAAGGTTGGATGGGATGTAATTTCCTGAGTGTTCTTCTTGAAGGGGGGAAAAAAAAAATCTCAACCCATCTTCTTTTATTTGAATATATTGGAAACAGCCTGAACAATCATAGTTTTTCATTAAATACCTTTGAGTTATGACACTTTTTCTCCTTTAAAAGCAGTTTCCAAAGCACTGGAGAAGTATGCATAATTAAATGCTTTCCTTATTTGAACTTCATTGGGAGGCAGTCTATTTCTTTCTTCGTTTGACACCTCTGTGCTGTGCAGACTTGTGGTCTGTTGAAATGTGCGTGTTCACAAAGATGTGAAGAACCCCAGTCTGCCTGTTCCACAAAGATGTATAATGAGCAATGTTTTGAACACTTCTGAGAAGTAAGACAGCAAGGATATTAAAAACTATGCCCTGTATTGCACCCAAGTGTTTATTTAATAGACACCGAGTAGCCACAGTACGTAAAAGTTCTATGTGCTCGTTTGCTTTGGCTTTTTCTGTCTAAATTTCCGTCTACCCATGAAATATCCCTGATCTTAAAAGTCTCTAACCTGCTTTTGGCATGGGCCCTTGACAGGGAACCATTTTAAGCAATGCAATTAGAAGTCTGCTGAACTTTTGAAAATCTCTTTTGGATACTCTGAATAAGATATACTGAGTAGACAAGCTGGAGGAAGTTATTAAAACTTTGCAGGAAAACCATGAAGCAATTAGAAGATAAATTATTTATTTTTGCTTCTTTATTTTTTTTTTTTTTCCTCCTTTTTTTTTTCTCTCCAGACCAATACCTAGAGAAACGAAGTGGGGATTAGAGGGCTTTTTTTTCCCTTTGGAGGTGACTTGTTTCTCTCTTGACCAAGAAATAGCTTGGGAAAAGGAGAGTGCTATGCTGATGAAGGGCTTGAAGAACCTTCAGAAAAGGCTCTTGGTTAAAACTCTTAATAGTCACAAAGGCCCTGTTTAAGTGTACATCAATCTGCTGCTGTTTTTCTCATTTTGCAGGAGTACATGGGGACTTCTTTCAGGGTTGGATGCCAGTTTGCAAAGTGCTGGGTTGCAATTTTTTCCCTTTTTGCATCAGCATCTGAGGAGAAGTCAAAGGCCTTATCTTTTGGCCCTGGATTCTCTCAGTATGTACTTCAGTGAATTTGAGGTTCCCTGGCATTGCAAAAAGAATGTACATGATAGTTTTCTTTTTTTTTTTTCCCCTGTTGCTGATTGGACCTGATGCATATTGGAAACCTCTGTTCTGATTATGGTGGGGTCTTCCTAACCTGAGCAAATTTGATACTGAAAGTTGTGTGTGGATTTGGGTTGGTTGATGAACCTTTGTAAGCTCCATGGGTGACACCTCCAGTGGAAATTAAAATACACCTGGAACCCTTTGTGTTCTGAGTTTTCTGAGCTGACAAACTGCCCTAACAAAATTATATTTTATGTTCTCCGTGAGTTATTTGTTCATTTCAGGGTTCATGAAATATAACCGGTAGACAAGCCAGTCGGCAGTACTTGTAAAGCCCATGAGCATGTCTTTGCTGGTCAAGAGACTTGAAAATCCCCAGCAAAGTGTGGCTGTCCTTAATAATCTTCACTGATCTGCCGTGAAAGGCTTGGGGGAGTTGGCAGAATTCTCTGGTAAACCAGAAGATCATATAACTACCCACAGCAAGCCATTTCTTGCAGTATTCTCTTAGGATCTTAACATGCTGAAATCCATCCCTCTCAGGCTCAAGAGGGTTACAAAGCCTGTGGGGATGGCAAGTGGTGTTTTTAATCCTGCTCCGAGGCTCTGTGAATTCATGTCCTTCTCTGCTCCATTTCGTTTGGTTTTGCCAGCAAAGAGTTTTTTATTCTCAGTAGTCTTTCATACTACAGGTTGACTGACTTAAGCTTGGGCTTTGACAAAATGCATCTCTCTGAGCAGGTCGAAACCCTGATTTAATGAGATGGAGCGTGTCTCTTACCTGTTTAACAAGTGTCAGCATCACATGTGTCAGCACACGCTGCTGGTTCATCCAGCTTCATGACATACATGTGAGCAGAGAAGAGAGAAATGTGTGCCTTAGTATTGTCTTTGTGGCTTAGTCCTATGGCAAACCCATGATGAAAAGTTGAGAGCGCTGTCCTATTTGGCACTTGCAGGCAGGGCAGTTTGTAGGATGATGACATACCTGAGCAGTGCAAATATCAAAAGGGAAGCTGTCTTGTGCACCTTTCCTGAAGGGTGCTTGTTTTAAATTCCTGAACTGCTAGAGACCAAGTCTAAAATCCCTCTTCCCCTGCCTGGGGCGCAATGACAAGGCAGCATTTTGACACAGAAGGGTTTTAGTCTTCAGGCTGGTGCTACCTGGACTGCCAGGATAGGGAGATTAAAGCATTTCCAAAGTTGATTCTCTTTTAGAATGTAATCGTTCCTGTGTTCTTTTTGGAGAAACATCTGCCTGATTGTAATCTTTTGCCCAAGACTGTAATCAGCGAGTGCCCCATTTTGGCCATCAAGGACTGAGTCCAGCCCGTTGCAGTGGGATTCTTCCCCTAAGAGAAACTTACTGAGTTGTCTGGCTTACGTGCATGCACACTCGCATATGTATGTGCATACCTTCTACACAGTAATTTGTTGTAAATTGCTGCCGGCTTTTGAACTTAGAGGGGAGGGTGAAAAGGCCAAGAAAACCAGAACAGCAGAGAGAAAAGCCCACCCCACCTTTCAAGCATCTAAGGTTCTCCTAACAAAACCTCTGTGCTTGCAGGGCCCATTTGGCATTAATGCAGCCTTGACTAATATTTTTGCAGCTGGATTGGTGCTAATGAAGACAGTTTTGGAAAGACCTCCATGCAGAACTCTCTGTTGCTTAATTTCAAGTCCCTGGATTGCTTGAGTGTGGGAAAGCATGTGGAGGGCTGTGGCTGAATGGTTGTCCCATCCTGGTGCTCTGGGCTTGGCATCCACTGTAGGTGCTTTTTAAAGACAATTGGATGTCAAGCCCAGGACGGCTATGTGAATCAAGAGATAATAGATGCCTAAAAGTAGCTTGTGGTTTCCCTTTGATGCGCTTGGGGCTGAAATGTGTAGTGTTCCCAGTTAAACAAAAAGATGAGAACATGCTCACCAGTGTGAGGGAAGTCCAGGAGAGCAAGTGATTTTTATTTTGCAGCATTTAAAACTGATGGATAAAACCTAACCAACTTGTTGTCGTCATAAAGTGTTTCACAGCAGCAGAATTGGTGTGTTGGATGCCCTGGGAAGCAGGACTGCAATGGTCCATGTCATGGTTTGGTGCTCTTGAAGCCCAGTGCACCCAGGTGTATATGATAAGGCTGAAGCTGCAAGAGGAAGGTGAAGGGTGTAGTAGTGCCTCCTGAACACTGTTTATCTGCTTCGTGTGCAGCTGATAATTCAAGTGTTCATGTTTACCCATAAAACTAATTTTTTGATGAATACAGTAAGTCAGGTACTTTTTTTTTCCCTGTTGTGTTTCTGCAGTGACACCAGCTCATACCGGGTGGCTTACAAATAACCAGTGGGAAAGAAGAGCTGTTTGGTTTGGTCTCCATCTCTTGCATATCCTGACTTTGGGTTTGTTTGTTTGTTGTTACATAGAGGGTTGTGACTTCAAGTTTGCCCCTGAGACCTGGAAGTGCTATATATACCACCTGAACTATCTGCCTTAAAGATATTTCCTCTTAAGGATATTGTCTGCCTTTATTTTAGGTTCTGTTTCTTTCCATTAAACTCTTCTAAGAGGATTGCACAGATAATGTTTCATGGAGTATTTTTTTTTTTTTTCATTTGAGGGAATAATGTAAATGTATGCAAGCAGCATGTTATTGTGCAAGAGCTGTGATGTGTTTATATAAGGTGGGAGGGCTTGATTTATAACACTGAATATTTAATGGGAATAAGTCTGGGTGTCTGAGATCTCTTCTTCTTCGTGAGTTGGCAGATAGAAGGGTGGCAGGTCAGGGTTTTCTGTATGCACCTTGTGGATTTTCATATGCTAGTGTTTTACATCTTTATGTCAATTTAGTGAGGCAAAAGGAAACATTTTTAATTTGGGTTTTGAAAGCATGGGAAATAGGGGATTTTACTGCCCTATTTGCCTGTCCCTATGTTCTTCCCATTAGTTCCTAAAAACAGCCCCAGACCCTGCGCCTGCAGAGCAGTGTGTTCTACTGGAGTTCCAGCCCCATGATACTGCTCACTGGCAGCAGCAGTACACATACAGGGTGGGGAGGTAGCTGGAATAGCCAGTAGGATAAACTACAAGTGGATTTTTCTTTTTTTCCTTAAAGGACAGCTTACTATGCAGGTGTCTGTAGGATTCTTTCAGCTGTAGGGGTCTGCAGCGAGATTCATTGAAAAATGTAGAAGGTAGCTGTAAACTATGCATAGAAAGACTGGTATTTATTTATTCACTTTAAACCTGAAGCTGTGTCTGCAAAATCAACATGCTTCTGATCTACAAAAAAATCCCCAGTGTTCCCAAAGCCAAGTAGGGAATGTGAGGGAACATTCAGGTGCCCAGCAGAGGGACTGCTCAGGCAGTGCCAGACTGGGTTTTTTCATGCCCCATTCCTGATGCTGGCATCTAAGGGATGAAAGGCAAATGCATCTTTGAAGTGTCATTTTGGGAACAGGAAAATAACACCACAAAGGAAAACTTGGAAATTTCTGGTTTATGAAAAAATGGATTAATGGTTTGTGGTTCTGCCGCCTGAGAATTGAATTCAAGACCAGGTAAATAAGTAAAACGTTGATAATGGGTAAGTTATTGCTCCTGAATGTAGAAAATAATTATTACAGCAGGCACCGTTAGTTATGAAAGACCACGTGGTGATCGATAAGCCTTTGGAACATTAGAGTAATGTGCTCTATCTAAATAGATAGATAGATGCCTTGCTTGGGCTAATTTTTCCTAGGATGAATTGATGACATACAATCAGGAGATGCCAGAAAAGAAAGCATCCAGCCTTACATGGCAAAACTCAATCGTTTTAGACACAATTGATAGTGGCCAGTATTGGACTCACACTAATGGTTGCTCAAACTGTTAGATTGGCTTTTTTTGTCAGATCTCAGATTTGGCTTGACAGCAGCGTTTTCGATCAAAGTGTTGGTTTCCTTCCCTCCCCCCTCTTCCCTGTTCTTTTTTAGTCATTTGACAATAATTTACTACTTTGCTTAGCTTTTTAGTCAGTTGTCTCCCACTCCGGAAAGCCAGGTTTCTTAAGTGCTTCTATGATGCCAAGTTAATTGCCCGAAAATAAGTGCTTGAAGATGTATCAAGTATTGTCTCATCAGCATTCAGCACCCCTGCCAGAGCATGGGAGGGGGAAGGAAGGCAACAGCCAGGAAGGTTTGAAGAAAAGAGATGGGGAACAAAGGAATGCACAACTGTCCTGCAAATGGCCCTGAGCTGGCCAGGCAGCAAAGCTCTCCCTGGATGTGTTTGAATCCCTGCTGTACTTGCAGGTGGTTGAGTGAAATGTCATCAGTGCTGCAGTGTGGACACAGGTGGGATTGATCTCCACAGCCCCTAAATGACCAGGGAGGGGGGGAGGGACGGAAGGACGGACGACTGTGCTTTTGGGTGGCCCCAGGCTTGACTCTTCCTAAGGCCAGGTTGAGGCGTGTCCCTGCCTATTCAGTGTTACCCCTGACTCATTTTCTCTGCCTTTCTATAGAGCAAAGGGAGGAAAAATGGCATTCCTGGCTTGTCATTATGGTGAGGATGATTTCAAGATAAATGGGCAGTCTCAAAGGTATGCCTAAAATGCAAAGATATACAAAAGTGTGTTGCAAGTTGGAAGTGTGGAAAGCAGAGGAGAAATCACAGCTGGTGGCTTTGAGTCCACCTTGCTGCTGGTATGTAATGTAGTCAGCCAAGACTGGATAAACCGTTTAAAAAACTGGATAGGACCATTTTCTTTTTCATGGATAGTACGGGGAGAAGAAAAAAAAAATAAGGGAAAAAATGTAGCTACTGCAATGAAACATGTTCATTTGAGGCAGGCCAGGAAGGATTTTATTGGCTGAAGTACCCAGCGACCCCATTTAAGTTTGCAAAGGACTTTGAAGGAGCTGTGGGGATAAGGAGTGAAGGCAAATGCCTGATCAACATGAGAAACAGAGGCTGTGCAGGGACTGAAGTGCAGGCACTGATGTGCAAGTTGGGTCCTGCTGAAATCCCCAGTGCCTCAGCTGTGGGTAGGCCCGTGGCTCCTTGAGAGAGCACAAAAATGTTGGGGTCCCTGACTGTTTACCCCTGCTTGTCAGCTTGAGTTGCGTTCCCCAGATGTGGGGAGAGGAAGGGGACTAAGACCCTCTCCAGACTCGCCAGTGCTTCCAGGGCTTTGCTTTATCCTCCTTTGCCAAATACAGCCAGGGCTGCTCTCTGGGATTTAACAAATCCTCTACTATTTCAGAGCTTGAGGGTATTGGCAATGCTCTTGATCCCTCCTGCCCCATTCTTCCTCTGACTGCTGATCCTTGAGCACACTGGGCTCTGCATCGCAAGAGATTTCTTGCAGTCATCTTTCTGGGACACTGGGCAGATTTGCTCTAATGGTACCCACATTTGTGCCAGCCCCCTTACCTGACCTCAGTGAGTTTCAATACCTTTCTGCTCCCCTTTAATCTGGGAGAGCAGCCCTGCTCTGGAGAGGGAACAGGCTTTTATTCTGGCTTGTGCATTGTCAGCGGATTTGTTAACTAAGCTTTATATGTAAAACGTTTAATAAGTGTGATGTCAGCGCTTTAGGGAACCTGCCTGACTTTCACATCCCACAGGCAGGACCTGCAGTCAGAAATATTTGTTCTTGCACTAAAAAATCAGATAGAAGTGTGTGAATATCTGTGTAGTCTGTATTAGTCACTTTGGAGAGCACACACATTATTTGGAAGCCTTTTCTACCTTTCAGCCCTCATCTTGAGATCAGAAATGGTGCAGTCCTTTACTTGATTAGACTGGACTGAAAGTAAATGATTGCAGTTGAAAAGCACTCTGAAAATTACTTAATATTGCTTTAATAAGGGCTCTCCATCTACATTTGTGCCTTTTGTCAGATGCAACCCTCGATTAACGCCTTGGTCTTTCCTTACCAGTCACCTGTGAATGTTACCCCATTTATCCGCCTGTGTTTCTGAAGGACCCTTTGCTGCCGTGTCTTTGCAGCTCTTCCATATCTCATTCACCAAACAGGTTGAGGCTGGCAATAACCAGGAGAGGAGTGTAATGAGCCAGAGAGAGCCCAGCATGCCTGGTGCGTAGATTCAGCTGCATCCTAGGTGATAAATTCTCACAAACACCTTGGTAGGTGCTCACGCAGTAATGTCAGCTCAATAACAGCCCTTCAGGACACCAAGGTGGATTTTACATTTTTAATGAATGAGAATTTTATTGTTGTTTCTAGCAGCAAAGAAGTTTGGTGGTTGTCCAGTTCTCAGCCTCGTGAGAAGCAGAAATGATGAAAGAAACATTGCCACATTCCTCAGCACACATTTGATCCATCAATCACCCAGACGAAGCTTGCACTCCTAAACCATTAAAGTGTGACATCTTCTTCTCAGACTTTTGAATTTACTGACTTTAAAGCAGCAAGTCAATTAGGAAGCCAAACCTAGGCTGTGAGGAGAAGTAAAAACACTATTAAAATACTAACTTGACATTCTTAGGTTTGTTTGATAGGCTAACAGACTGCTAATATTTAATTTAAAAAACCTGGATGCTGTCCAAAGCAAACTTATGAATTGTATAAGTCATATTAAAGCAAAGTTTCATTAAGCACCAGCTTTCTCATAATTAGTTTCAGCAGAATGATACAGTTTCAGAGAAACTATGGCATTTCTTTATTTAGGTTACTGAGCTTTCTGCTAAAGGTTATTTCCAGAGGGTTACTCATCGTGTGGTGTGATGAATTAAACGGGGGATGGAAAAATCCACAAGAAAACCTGGGACAGGAGTCCTCCTCCTATTTGCTTCCCGACAGTCCCTTGAACATGAACATTACAATAAAATTTACCCTCTATGAGCAGTCACCGGAGGTTACTTCAGGGGGAGAGTGTGTTGCTTGCAGCTCTCTGTTGGAAATGCCACTGTTAGTTTACCCACTGAAGGGCTGAGCCTGAAGAAAAGTACAAGGAAATGCGGAATTGAGTGGTTCTGAAATGAGTTTGTCTGCTTAAGTGGCAGGCCAAGGTATGGCAGGCCAAATGAGTGTACTGGAAATAAAGATTTGGCTGATGTATGAGATGCTTGCACCCTGTCCTGTTGTGTTGCTGTGACTGAAGTGGCTCATGTGTCCCTGGCACTGAAAGTCATCAAGTTTTGTTTCCAGAGATTTTGGACTGGTGTAGGATTTATGATTTTTCCTTTCCTTTCATTAACTGTATTAAGTTAATTGCTTATGAGGGGAGGAACCTGCACAGAAATATCCAAAGGGAGCTAGGAGCCCAAATTCTCTTGCTCAAGCTGTCCTTGATTCCTTAAATAGAAATACACATATGCAAAAATACAAAATGCATTCCAATATAATTAGACATTATGATGTGTAATTAGTGATTCTTCTCATTATTATTATTATTATTTTAAAGCTTTTGTACTTTCATTGCTCCTCTGCAATGATCAGGAGCAAGGGAGGATTTTTTTTTACTCTTTAGCATCTGTTTGTTTTCAATATCCATGCCTTAGAAGCCATAATATGCATGTGTGACAAGTGTTTGTATTTCCTGGGTGAGGGGAGTGAGTTGTGGGACATAAAGGCATCAACGGGTGGCATCAAGAAGTGCTGAAGGTGGCCCTCCATACGAGTCCTGCAGCTGCTCCTCAGAGGCATGGGAGTTCATGTTCTTGACAGCTTCCCCTCCAAGGTCTTCAGATTGGCTCTTAATTGGCAAGCTCATTAGTAGGCTCGCTAACAGGAGGGAGAGTGAGCCAAATTTGTATTCTGTCAGCACTTGCTGTGAGGAGTCAGTAATCAAACAGCTTTTTTACAGTGTCCTTTTCGGTGTCTGCTTCTAACAGCTCAGGTTTGTAGGTCTGCTATAAACCCCAATAAATATAACAGCCATTAATAACTGATTGACCAAAGGGATTTATGTAATCATGGGATTACAGCTGCTAATTCCTTCCTGCAGTCATGTTTCTGCATTTCATTGATCGGGGAACTGGCTGTAACACTGATTTAAACTAATGTCATGACAAGGCAAGGGTGGCTTTAATGCCACTTGGATGCCAAGAGGTTGCATGGGTGGGGAGTGATGCTTAGGCGGGTTTGACAGAACTGGAAGAGGGATGTGGGAAGAGACTGTGTGTCGTGAAGGGCAGTTCTTCCAGGAATTGCAGCCAATTCACTTAGTGGTCACCTCGGAGGAGGCAGCCATGTGAGCCTGGAGTAAGCTACCTCCTGCTCCCAAGCTGCTCCCATGACTATCCTGCATGTCTCCCCACTGTGTCACCAGCTGGCCACCTCATTAGGCTGTGTCTCTTTGCCCTGCCCATAATTGGTGTGCAGTGGTGGGACTGACTAACACTAGCTATCGGCTCTTCCATGGATTTGAAACTCTTGTTCTTAAAACTCGTTCAAGTCTCTTCCAGAAATTACTAAGGAGTGTTTCCTCTGAGGCTACTGCCCGAGTGTCTTTCCTAACCGTCCAGGTCTCTTGCCTGAAATTGGATCTGAATTTTTCTCTTGAAAACAAAACGGATTTTTTTTTTTTACAGATGTAACTGAAATGAAGACAGGTGGCAGGAAGGTTTGGCTTGCTGAGCCACAGGATGCTCCTGAACTAGTAAGGTAGAAATACTCCAGGTTGCAGAGGTGCTAAGGATAGAGTGATGGGGACAGGCATTGTAAGGCAGCTCTTACTGGGCTGGCTTGTTGCTATCAGCTAAAAAGCTGCAACTTGAGGTAAAGTGATGAAATCTGAACCTATGAAAATGTGTGTCAGCTCATCAATGCTTTTAAGTAGGCTGTGGGAAGTGCCTCTAATGAACCATCTCTTTTCCATCTTAAAGTAAATGAAATTAAGCTGAAAAAGAAGCTGAATAGAAAGCATCAGATGGCGGTGGTAGACAGTCAGTGTTTGTAATGTGAAATGTGCTCTCGATTCCCAAGGCAGAGGATGCAGGTGGTGCCACGTGTGCGATGTCTTTGAACGCCAAATGTGCCAGCTACGTCTGAAAGGTATCAAACCCAAAATCTGAGCAGTGTGAGTGGTTATCAGCGCTGTCAGGCAAAATCCTCTGTGAAAAGTGGCTGCTGGTAGAAAAACAGAAAATATGCAGAGATGAAATGCTTTTCATCTGTGTTTCTGAGCTGAATGTTTTCCCCCAAGCTTAAATTATTTTTTGTCCTGTTTTTTTCTTTTTCTCTCACTCTCTCTCTCAGAAAAGCAGCACTGACAGCCACATAGTTGCTGTGAATATGAAGAAAACAAAAAGTAGAAGTGAGCTTGCTGGGTTGCTGCCCTTGCCCTCTTGTGTACTGGTGCACAGAGCAGAGCTTTTTGTAAAGGCTGTAGATGATTTTCTGCTGCACCCTTCCATCCAACAGTGGAAAAAATTCCCAAGGGTAGCATGAGTCTTTGCCATCCAACTCTGGGAACAGTAGACCTGTTGTGCTATTTTGTAGGCTTCAAGAAATAAGGCTTTTCTAAGAACAGGGATTTCTGGACAAGCTGTTGCCATTTTTGCTTCCACCCTGTTCCTGGACAATTGTGTCTTCTCTGATTAGGCTTGGCACATGGGTGGGCACAGCCAAGGGAAAGCTGTCCTTCCCCAAAGGGAATCTCACTTTGTTTTCTTAACAGCTTCATGTGTTTCTGCCCTCCTAGGATTTAGTTGGTGTAAAAAGTAATACCGCAACTTTGTGTGCCTATTAATTTCTTTTTTTCTTTTTTCTTTAATTTACCAACAGCTCAGAACTGAGTGTTATGACTTAAATGTTGTATCTGGGCTCTCTTTCAGGGGACAGCATGAATGAGCAGCAGATGCTGGATTAATGTCTTGTCCTAATCTCCTTTTATTTGCAAATATCCAGTTTCTTGCAGATGGCTCTGAACAACAAAAAGCATACACAGCCTGCCTCTGGGGAAAATTAGGTTGTTTGTGGCCACTGCTGTCTGCACTATAATCCCTGCTGGCAATTTCTTCTTTTGTCTCCGGAGCGAGGGTTCAGTGGCACTTTGAAGGCATGGCACAGCGAGGTGGTACTGGAAGCAGCATCCCTTTAGGCTCTGGAGCAGGAAGGTGGAAAGAGAAAGAAGAGGACTTTCTCTTTTTAGAGAGCAGGTGTTTGTTTATTCTCATCACCCTTTCACCAGTGCCGTGGGAAGGGACTCATGACAACCAGCTAATGTGAGCTTCTCTCCTAGTGTGAGATGTCTTTCTGTGGCCATGGGCTGACTGGAGCTAATTTCAAGACAGACTGTCAGTTCTCCATCTCTGCTGTCCCTGAGCTTAGCTCATGTGCAGCAAGGCAGTGCTCATTTCTGACTTTACTCTCAACTTGTCAGAGTTGACAAAAACGATGAAATTTGATGCGATGAATTAAGGGCAGGGCTGGGTAATAATTGCTCTCATGAAAGGTGGAGGAAAAAGCTGCTTATCAGGAGGTAATTAATCATGAAAATCAAATGATCAGATTAATCTTTGTGACCTGGCTGTGTATCAAATACTGACAGCAGAGAAATGCAAGAATCTTCTATTAAAAAATAGGTGGTGCAGCAGAAGAAATGAGCCCAAGGTGCTGTGTGAGAGCATGGGTACAAGGTGGAACTGTAAGATTTGTCACAACTGTACAGCAAGGAGATTGACATCTACACTACAATGTCACATTTTTAGCCCAAAGTGGAATGCTTTTTGATGCTAAGGCAGGAAATTGCAGAAGATAATTAGCTCCCGGTGATGTATCGCTAAGGTACTTGAAGTAGCTTGCTGGATGCTGCCTAGGTAATCTAGGAACCAGTCTGAGGTTTTTTATGTCTTCTTTTTTTTTAACATGAATTTTTGTGGCTTGTATTGGTTATAAAGAAGATTTCCTCTCTCTTTATCTCTTTGGTGGCACTGGCTGGGGTTGCCAGCTTCGCCAGCACGCCCGTCCCACGGGCATTGTAGCTCTTGGACCAACACATGAAGGTGAGCTTTGAGCAGAAAATGGCAGTGGCTGTAGGCACTTCAGGAGAGAATCGCATGTCTTTGCCTTCAGAGCAGACAAAGACCCTCACACATTCAGTTTGTGGCTGTATGCCTGTCAGAACTGGTAGCTCTACCAAAAGTAGTTGAAAATGAAGTTTCTCCATCACTTAAACACCTTTAAAGGTGGGATTAGTTAGGAAGTTTGATTCTGTATTAGCTTAAAGCATATTGAAAGTCTGTGAAGTACAAACATACCAGTACTGTGAATTGTAATTATAGCTGTAGTGTGGGACCTACTTTTCATCAAGTCTATCATGGCAGCAATAGCAGCGAAGCTGTGGTGGGACAAGACTCCCTTGTCACAATTTCTGGCACTTGAGTCAGGTTGATGTAAGCATCCTGCAGGTATGCAGACGTGCTAGTTGCACCTCTGACAGAAATATGTCTGTGCCTTGAGGCTCTGGCATTTTTGGAAGTATGGGGTTTATCTTATTTAAAGCCTAGAAATTGAAACAAGTTATGTGCATTTTTTTCACTTTAAAAGCTGACAAAATCACTCCAATATATAGACCCTATTATAAATCCTTTGCTAACACTGGATGCTCCACCAGACATGAGTAGTGAATAGGACAGGTCTGACTGGAAACAAAAAGCCTGTCTTCTAATATGATGCTTTTAATGTAGCCTTTGCTCCATTTTCACCCCCTCTTCTCTTTGTTGAAAATTCTTCTGTGATTTCATTGAAATTTGCAAAATTTTTTTGGCTGCAATCTGTAAGAAAGAAGCTCTGCCAGGTGTGCTCTCATACACAGGTACTTCTTTAGCTGGAGGGTATGAGCCATCTGAGTGTGCTGGGCCCTCTGGCTTTAAGGGCAGGAGGGCTGTTTAGTTAAATTTGAAAAAAGAAAAAAAAAAAGGAAAAAGAAGAAAAAAAAAAGTTGTTTCCAGATGGCGATTAAGACATGTCCGTGGGTTTGTGCTGTGACATTTTGTTCTGTCATAACTGCTTCCTTATGCTGTTGCTTTCTGATCCTCTCATCTTTTCATGGCATACTGCTGCAGGTGGCTTGGCCCAGGTGTAGCATCTCAGACAGATGATTTGAGGATCCTCTTGAAAGAAATGTTTTTTACAGTGTTGAACAGGCTGTACTTCTTAAAAGTGGGTTAAGTGAATTTGAAATATCGCCAACACCTCTGTGACTCTGAATTCAGGATGTTGAAGGAGGCTTTGTAGGTGAATGTCTTCCTTGGAAGAAGATTTATTGTTTTTTTTGGTTTAGTTATGGGGCATTTTGTAGATTTGGACAATGGTAGTGAATCCCCAGGGGAAAAAGAGCTACGGTATAGTTTTGAATGGGCATCAATACTTTGCTATTAGCTCCTGCTGGTTTGGAGTGCTGAGACACATCCCTAGGGAGGAAAAATACCACAAACCATATTGTGGCATATTGTCTGAGCCAAAGAAAATAATTGGGCTTTGGAAATCTGTGCATGTTCGTGCTGCAGGGTGGGGTCCATTGCCTCACAGATGTCCGGCTGATGGCCTTCATGTGGATTTTGGGTGGTTTGGGGAGCAGAGGAGGCTTACTTTGTCCCCAGGCCAACTGGGGGGATGGCAGAAGGGATTTGTCCCTATGTGAGCAATAACAGTTTGCTGCAGGGGCAGTCATGGGATGCAGCCATATGACCACTGCTCCTCGAGCATCCCTTCTGTTCCTTGCTGTCTGGAAGTGTGTCTGGAAGGAATCACTGCAGACCAGCCCTTGCCACTGTGGTGTAATCCCAGCTCTGCTCATCCCAGGGCTTTTCTGGAATTCCTGCTGGGAAGTGCATGCTTGTACTGACCAATGCTTAGTATAAGTGCCTTGACACTGGTTTGTAGTAGGGTTTTTGGTTTGGGTTTTTTTTCCCCCCCCTTGGAGCTAACTGCCACTGTCTAATAATACCAAGGCTGATACATCTGTAGTTTGGTACAACAGATCAAGGCAGTGCTGCCAGCTCTAAGAATAATGCTGTCTCCAAAGCACATGGAGGAGGATTAAATGGTTTTCCAGCAACCTGCTGCCATCTGTGCAAACCATTTCCTAAAATACGCTGGTAAATGCCTGTGGGAAGAGCTGCAAGTCTGGTTGTGTTTGCAAACCAGTAGATTAGTCACGCGTCCTGTCATCAAGGTTAGACAGACGTCAGCAGCCTAAGCAGAAAGGCAGCAGTAGGAGGGGCAGGTACAGAGCCAGGTGTGTGGAGTAATGCAGATTCCTTGGGGGTGATGGGGAAGGAGAGATGGCAGCACCAGAGAACTGGGAAGTTTTGAATCCTTGTTTAGTAGAGGTGTTTCCAGAGCGTTGGTTTCATTAAGCAGAAATTGGCCATTTTGAGCAGGACAGTGATGGTAGTATGTGTTATCATCAGATGATTTCTGTAGAGGTGAGAAGCTGCTATTTCTGCAGATTCACTTTGAGCCAGATTCTGCAGCCATTGCTTGCATTCAGCAGCTTGATTTTCTGAAACCTGTGGATTTTGGGGAGAGCAATTGAGTGCTAAACCCAGATCAGCTTGGATATTGGTGGAATAATCTGGGTTTATTACCCCAAGTGATATATTGAAACTCTGTAATTAAAAAAGAGGGATCTTCAAAGCCTCCTGCTTTTCATGTCGCTATCTCGCCTAAGAAATACATCTTTCTGGGAGAAGCTTTCCCACTGAAGTGTGCATCTCTGCAGAAGGAAAAACAAATACCAACTCTGACATAAGCTCTGTTCTTCCTTGAGGCCTGTGAGATAGCAGCATAAAATGTGACATTTAACATCAGCCTTTTCTAAAGGCTTCTAGATAATTGTGAAAGATTCTTTTGTTCAGACCAGTCACTTTTCACAGATCTTCTGAAAAAAATCTGGAGGCGAATATCAAAAGCAGAAACTTTCCACTCTGATCTGGAAAGCAAGCACGGCATTAGCATTTGTCTTACCTTAAAACTGATAAGGCTTTAGACATCTTGCTCTCTCTGGAAACTGGTGGGTTCATGACCTTGAATTCAAAGCTGCTATACTGATGCTTGTCATACTTGAAATGAGTCAGGACTGTGAAGAGCCCAGTCATGAAAATGATCCATTATTCTGATGACCTGTGCTCGTGTGAAGGCAGGATTAGTCACTGGAGTTTATTTGGTGTCCTGCCATCAGCTGTTTTATATGGAAATTGTGAACTCTTTGAGATTGAAGATTCTGGTGACTTGATGTTATACCACCTAGGGCAGTGGGGCACAGAGCCAGGGTTGAAATCTTCATTCAGCTATAATTATTCTAGGGAAAACATTTTGGTTTGCAACTGGAAAACCCAAAAATAAAAGTAAATTCTTTCAGTCATGGTCAACAATGTCTGTCTTGATGGTCCCAAGTACTTTTCTGAAGGATCAAGTCAGTTTGAGGCTTATAAGTAAACTTGAACATACATTTCTTTAGAAAAGTGACATTAAACAAAACACAAGCTTTAGTATGTCAGGGAGGCTAGACAAGGACATATCACAGATGAGTTGTAGAGGCATAAGGAGTCCAGAGGCTCCCAAATCCCCACTCCTTGCCTTGGCCTGCCCTTCCCATTCCATGCAACTTCTCATCACCAAGCAGGGTAGGAAGAAAGCTCTACTTTTGATGGGATATGTCAAGCACTTCAATTGGATGTGGAACTTAAATTGGAGAAAGAGAGCTTGAATGTGCTTATGGATTTGGGATTTTGTGCCCTCTCTCTTCCCTTGGAGAGCCCTGATTTGCTGCTCTGAATGCTTTCTGTGAACATCAGGACTTGAGTTAAGATTACAAAATTATCCATTTACATTTGGCTTCAAGGTGAAGTTATAAATACTCTGCTGGCACCATGGAGAGATTCCAGGTCATGACCATTATTGGGGTGGTGCTGACACTCCCAGAACTTTTCTTGGGGGCTTGAGCCAAATTTCAGATTTGTGGTGAAACCTAAATGCAGGTCAGCACAGTGCTGCCTGCCTCAGACATGGTAACGAAACTGCTTGCTTGGTGCTATTTTTAATCTTTTAATTTGTATTCTGGCCTGCTGAGCTCTCTGGGGACTGAAATAATGGTGACTGTAACTCAGCTCTCAACAATGGCTGATTTCCATCAGGGTTGCTCTCTTCTCTAGCTGTTGAGTCCACATTAAGCAATCCTGTTGAACTGTGTTTCCCCCTCTCAGAGGAGCTTTATAATATGGTATAAACATAGTGCTTTTAACAACCTGACCTGCACAACCAGGAAGAAATTTGGTATAATTTTGCTTCCCCCTGGAAGGTTCCCAAAGCCGAGGCTCTGGCAGCACTGCCCTTCCCCTCTTGCTCTGCATACTATTTTGTTGAAATCGATAGGCTATTGGCAGTGTGTGTGTTGTGGGGGGCTTAAAAATGGAGCAGAAATATTGGAAAGTAATCTGAACAAGGAGTAAACGCAAAGCAAGATGTCTGTGGAGTAAGAGGAGCTGTAATACAGTGGATTAGTTGATAGCCAGTGATTTCCTCTGTTATCTGCCACCAATCCCTTAACTTTTTCTGTGTTTCCACCTTCAAAACCATTGTGTGCTTTGGTGCCTTGTTTTATAATATATAATTAATGAAGAATTATTTGCATGGCACTTTGGATTTGGCTATTACTGGTTTTTACAGCTACGAGAGTCTAGTTATTTTGTTTTAGCCTCTAGCACGTCACGGTTCTTTTATTTTTCCAAGCCGCTTCTTTCTGGATTCCTGTAGCCTGGGTTTTAGGCAGTCCATGAGAATTGCTGTTATTCCTACCCTTCCCTGTACTCAAGAATATGTTGTTATAACTCTTAAATATATTTGAACAGAACCCTGCCAAGGAATCCTTTTCTTCTTCTCCCATTATCATTAGGCTTACAACAGTCCCTGTGCCAGGAGCATGTCTGAGTATGGACAGTGCTGGGGTCTTGTTTCTCTGGCTTTTATCACTGTACTTCCTACAGATAACCTTGTATTTTTTGGAGGTTTGTTGGTTGTCTGCTTGTTTCTTTGGGTTTCTTTGTTTTTTTTTCCTCCCCTCATCTTTGGTGTTGAAACTGCTGTAATG
Source organism: Donacobius atricapilla (assembly GCA_013397315.1). Classification (NCBI taxonomy): domain Eukaryota; kingdom Metazoa; phylum Chordata; class Aves; order Passeriformes; family Mimidae; genus Donacobius; species Donacobius atricapilla. The sequence continues at coordinate 908,770 of WBMY01016587.1, forward strand.
AAGGTGCTTTGTCCACTGGTTGCCCAGGGCTGCTTTTGGTCCTGTGGTTACTTGAAGCAACCAGATGACATTGACATGTGATATTATGCTGTGGTGGTGGGGTGTGTGGGGTTTGGTTTGTTTGTTTTGTTTTGTGGGGGGGTTAGGGTTTTTTTTCCCACAAAGAATAAAATTATATGCTTGTTATTTAGATCTGTGGGGCTTTTTATGCTTGTGAAATGACAATATTTTTACAAAGCACTTTTGTTAGTAGCAATATACAGAGACTGAAACTGACTGATGGACAGATAAAAAAGAGCTGTCTGTTGCTCTTGTAGGTAACTAAAATAAACTAGGGAAGGAAACAGAGTTGCAGGGAAGGGGGCGGGCTTAGGATTTTGCACCACCCTTGCTAATTGCAGTTCTTGATTCAGAAATTTAAAGTGTGCTTTCTCACAAAGGCTGTACCTGCAGCTAGATAGGTGCCTCATTCATGGGCAGATTACTGTGAGAACCTGTGCTGGCATGCTGTGGTTTGTGGTACACATTTGCTGTTGTCCTGCAGGAGCAGGTTGAGATGGATCTCAAAAGGGAAGAAATGAGGTCCTGCTTACCATGGAATTGGGTGTGTGTACAGATTCACCAAGGAATAGATGTCTTGTTTCAGAACAGGGTATTTGGGACTGGTGAAGTTATAATGCTGGGTTTATGGGCAAGTTGCTGCCACAGGCAGCATTGCTCTTCTACTTGCAGGCCATTTCTGCTTTAGCCTGATTTCCACAGTTTTCCTTCAATCACAGTAGAAGCAATTTGGTCTTCACAAATAGGGCTTTTTATGTTAAAATTTATTACTCTAATTAAGAAAACATGTGATGTCCAAGATAATGTTTTGTGTTTGCAGCTCAGTTCCTCATTTATTAATATCCATGACTGCTTCTCTGTTGTGGCTGAATGCAGTTTGGATGAGACCATAACACAGCACTTGAAAATTATGAAAGAATGTCTGCTAAAGCTAAATCCTTGTCTGTCTCAGGCAGTTTTGTGGTACTTGGGTGTATTGACTGTTTTGGCCTTAAGCACAGTTTAATGAGGAAAAAAAAAATCAGCATTCTGGTAAGAGGAGGCATCTCCCTGTCTCCACATTTGAAAAACCTAAAGGATAAAAAAATAATCCAGTCAGTCCTTAAGGGGGTATGTGTATTTTTTCTCCCTTAGAAAAATATAAATCCCAATTTTTCAGGCAAAGAACAGTAATATTAGAGAGCAATGGTCTGCAAAACAAGCAATTCAAGTGCATTAGGGGTTGACAGCACTGTGGAGAAAACACAGAGAATCAAGGTAACATAGACAGCATTTGCCCTACTTTTATTTTTTATTTTTTTTATTTTGGCTCGATATCAAGCATGGAGGTTCGAGTTCTTGGAACTTGCCTTCTGATACTGCAAATTTTTTTGTGTTCATGCTTCTCTGTGCACTATTATAAGCCAGTGAGTGGAGGCACTGCAGCAAGCAAGAAAAGTCAGTTTGGCCTTGCATTTGTTACTCTGGTGTTTATGCATTAAAGGCAGTCTTCTAAACCTGTGTTAAAGTAAAAGGAACTTAAAAAAAAAAATGCAAGCGTACATGCACACTGTTTACTGTCAGTCAGCAAACCCTTGGGAGAGATGTTTCATCATCTACTGGCTGAGAATTTAAAACCAACAAATCCCTCCCCTGCGGAGATAAAGCCCTTGTGAACAGTTTGTTCATTATCATGGTCTCTGTTTTGCTCCCAAGTTCTTTCCTTCAGAGAATCACCTATTTAACGAACCTCTTGTGTGAAGGGCCTTGGGAAGATCAGGCATGCTTTGGGCTGTGTGGGCTGGCAGTCGGGAGGGGAGAGCAGGGTGTGTCTGCCATCCTTGCCTCCTGTGGGAGGTGACCTGTTGTTCCCTACCTCTGTGTCAGGAACAGCACTGGTGACACTATGGGATGGCACCTTTTGGTTGCCTGCTCTCTCTGCCACCTCACAGGTGGCTGGAATTTGTGTTGTAGGGGGAATAAGCATGGCCTTTTACACAGGCAAAAAAGAAGAAAAATGTTTGTGTGCCTGACCTGTGTTTCAGGGGTGTCTGGCAGCTCACTTTTTCAGCTGATGCTTTGATGTGTATATTCAGAATGGCTGTGGGACTGTGAATATGGGGACAGTGACTGACCTGAATTTTGGTAAAAAAGCCCAAACAAAACAGGCAGGCAGGTGGGACTTCAACAAGTGCCAGAAGAAATAGATGATAGACTGGCAAAGGATTTTTTTTTTATCTTTTAAACTGTACAGCTCTCATTTCCCTGAATATGGTTTAGAGTTGTTTACCCCTTCCACTGTAAATGATAAATTCTTCCAAGGAGGGGAGCAATCATTTCTGCATTGTACTGAGCACCAGGACACATTGGTACTTACATAAAGAATGACTGTTTCATCTTTTTTTTCTTTTTTGTGTGCGTGTATGTCTTCCTACCTGTCTGACATATCTTTTTTTGGCATCCTCCTACCTGTCTGACTTAATGAAAGCTGTTTCTACAGAGGCAGCCTTTTTGTTGCACTGTCTTCCACAGCTATGGACTCGGTAAAAGTCGATAACTTTTTAACAGCAGCTGGGGAAAAGTAGTGGGTAGGTGTCCTGTGCTGAAGAGAAGCCTCTTTCCATAGAGTCATGGAATCAGGTTGGAAAACACATAAAAGGTGGAGTTCAGCCATAAGCCTAGCACTTCCAAGTCCACCCCTAAACCATGTCCCACATCTACACATCTTTTTAAACATCTCAAGGAATGGCAGCTCCTACACTTCCCTGGGCAGTCTGTTCTAATGCTCGGCAACCATTTCGGTGAAGAAATTTTTCCAAATGTCTGGTCTAAAACTTCTCTGATGCAGCTTGAGGCCATTTCCCATCATCCTGTAATTTCTTACCTGGGGGGAGAAACCAACCCCCACCTGGCTATAACCTCCTTTCAGGGAGTTGTAGAGAGTAGTAGGATCTCTCCTCAGCCTCCTTTTCCCCAGGCTAGACAACCGCAGCTCCTTCAGCTGCTCCTCATAGGTCTTACCCTCTAGACCTTTCATCAGCTTTACAGCCCTTCTCTGGACACCCTCCAGTACCTCAATATGTTTCCTGTAGTGAGGGGCCCAGAACTGAACACAAGATTTGAAGTGTGGTCTCCCCAGTGTCCAGCACAGGGGGACAATCACTGCCCTGATCCTGCTGGCCACACTACTGCTGATCCGGGCCAGGATGCCATTGGCCTTCTTGGCCACCTGGCACTGCTGGCTCATGTTCAGCTGCTATGGACCAGTACCATGTGGGTCCTTTTTCACTGGGCAGCTTTCCAGCCTCTCTCCCCCAGCCTGTAGTGTTGCAGTGGGTTGTTGTGACTCAAGTGCAGTACCTGGCACTTGCTCTTGTTGAACACCATACAGCTGGCCTTGTCCCATCAATTCAGCTTGTCTAAATTGTAGGTACATTGGTAGCCAATCTGAGGGAAATGCTACTGGCTCCATCCCCTTTTGCCAACCTACTCTATCATCTATTTTCTGAGATTTCTCTGTTGTCAAGTGCTGTTGCACAGTTCTGTCTGGAACCTGCCTTCCAGGGAAAATGAATTGTTGACTTCTCCCTCCTCCTATAGACCAAATGTCTATGATTTCACTATTATAGTCCATCCAATGCTCAGGTGAAGATGATACTTCAGCTTCATGTTGGGTGAAGGTGACTTCATTTTTTCTCTCCTATGTGCCTCCAAACAGTGCGATAAGTTTTGGGCTTTGTGCCCATCTGTGAGCTGAATTCTCCCTTGAATTCTTATTCTCCTCCGTCTTCAGCTTGTGAGACTGCAGATTTGTACTGCCAATGGCTGCTCCTTCACAGGGAGTGTTGCTTACAGGATGCAAACTCCAGAAGCAGATTTAATGTTGGAAAGGATTTTCTAAATGATTTTGTTCTCTTACTTCCAAGAACAACATGGGCACTTAATGCTCTTCCTAGTCCACCAGAAATGAACTCCAGGTTGACTCAAAGGACATCTCATGGGAGCTCAGTCTCTGTGAAACACTGATGAAAAGTAAATAGTTTCTCTGGTGGGTTTTTTGTTTTCCTATTATAGAATGCATGTCCAAACCCGTGTTTTAAAAAGAGGGAATGTTTCTGTGGTGTCTGTTCAAATGCTCTAAACTTTCCCTTTGTTTGAATGCAGAAAAAAGAAGACTCTCCAGGTGTGGCAGCACTTTTTTGCTGATACAACAGTGCACCACTGTAACATCCAGCTTGGTCCAGTGTTCTACCTGAGTATGCAGACATGCACAGAGCCTGCATGGCTGCGGAGGGGGCCTTCAATTCATCTCTTTTTCTGCTGCTGTAACCTCTTAGTTCTCTTGCTTTTGTAGATTTTGCCTGATGTTTGGTATTTTAGGTCAAGAACTGTGCCTTTTAATCAAGGCTGCAAATCACCTGGTGCTTTTTGAGAACTGTGTAATAGTGATTTGCTGTCAACCTCTCAAAGCTGCAGAGAAAGTTAAATTCTTACCAGAACAAAGGGTGATCACCTTCTGATGAATAAACTCGCAGGCAGTTAACATAATAACTATAATGTCTCCAGACATCTGTCCTCTCCCTTTTGCCAGCTCTCCATATGGCACAGAGTTTGTAGGCAGGGAGTAAAAAGGCAATTCCCCATGAAATGTGTTGCTGTGTTTCATGAGACCATTTCCTACTCAGCCACTGCCATGATCCAGCCCTGAAACTGGCCCCTGTTCATGCAGAATACGGTGGTGCATCATAAACAAAACTCTGTAAGGCTTCAGTGTCCAGGAGGTACCTGCTGTCGCAGCAGTGTTGAATGCTCTGTGAGAGATAAAACTGGTTCTGGGGAAGATTTTGCCACTCATGGAGTATAGTTAGGGTTTTTTGGGTATGTGTGCTGGTTTTGACTGGGGTAGTTAGTTTTCTTCACAGTAGATGGTATGGATTTGTGCTGGAGACAGTGTGGATAATTCAGGGATATTTTGGTCAATGCTGAGCAGCTCTTGCAGAGCACCAAGGCCTCTTCTGCCTCTCACCCCACCCTGCCAATGAGGAAGCTGAGGGTGCCTGAAGAGCTGAGGGGACACAGCCAGCACAGCTGACCCCAAGTGACCCAGGGGATATTTTATCCCATATGGCATCTTGCCCAGCATATAGAGCTGGGGGGAGAAGGAAGGGGGAGACACTTTTTAGAGTGAGTGTTTGTCTTCCCAGGTAACCATTCTTGCATGATGGTGTCCTGCTTACCTGGGTTTGGCTGAACAGTTGTCTGCCCATGGGAAGCAGGGAATGAATTCCTTGTTTTTCTTTGCTTGTATGCACATCTTTTGTTTTGCCTATTAAATTTCTTTATCTCAACCCACCAGTTTTCTCACTTTCACCCTTCTAATTCTCTCCCCCTTCTCTCTTGGGAGAAATTGAATGAGCAGTTATGTGGGGTTTGGTTGTTGTCTGGCATTAAACCATGACGCTAGAAGACACTCTCATACAGAAGGGGGCACTGGGGGTGTTTATTAAGGATTTTTCCTTGAAGCTTTTGAATTCAGCCAGGTGTTCCAGAGAATGAGATGGGATGTGTGTGCCTTGAACCCACCGCGTCTTCATGAAGAAAAAAGGTTTTGAAAGTCGCTTTTGCTTTAGATAGCAGGAAGGATGCTTAAAAAAAAAAAATCTAGAACTAATTAAGAAAGAATGTAGGTAGGTGATGAGATGGAAATTGAGGGAGAAGAGATAAATTAAAGCGTGTTTATTTATTTTTAGTTGTTAACATAGAAGTCGTCTCTGATGTGCTTTTGCTTGGATGACTTCTGTCGTAAGTTTCTCAGAGGATGATGACAAAAAGTAGTTAGAATCCATTTGCTTCCATGTTGCCGACTTGGTGTTGCAATAAATGCAGGAGTTCTTGTGTGTGTGACTTTCTTTCATTTCCTTAGATCCCGAGCAGCAGAGATTGCCAGATTGATAAATAGTTCCAGGAGAACCTGGTCAGAGGGATTTTGTGAGCTCCTGGGGATTAGGGACTGGGATATAAACATCTGCTGCTTTTGTGAATTGGCTTCATCACCCTCTTGTGGCAGCAAGTTCCTCGGCTTAGGTAGGACAGGGGAAATTTCTTCAAGATGTTTTGATTTACTGCATTTTAACACTGCTGGGTGACCCTTGACCCCATCTGGAGGAACCCAGGCTACCCAAATTGCTTTGCACACTGATCCCCTTGCTTTAGGAAGGTGATCCGTGTGATGTGTTTCTGTCACACACAGGATGTAGGGATGCAGGGTATCTTTAGTTGGTCTGGTTTTGGTGAGCCAAGTTTTGTAGAAGCAAGGAGGCTTCTTGCTACCATGGAATGTGTGTCCCCTTTGGAGGTTGTAAAATTGCTTGTTAAATTAATCCCAAGTAGTAAATCAAAGGGGTGAGGAGGGAGACTCAGTGGGCAGCTCTCTTTTTGTGGCCCTAAGCAGTGTGTTCATCTTACAGTGACTTTTACAACATGAAAAGGAAGGATTGAAATGCTGATAAGGAAATTAAAGCTCTGGAGGGGTGGGGTGGAGGGAAAGCAAGGAAATGCAGGATTTGAATTAGGAGCAAGGAAAGGGAAACAAATGACTGCTGGCAGCACTTTTAACTGTATTTTGAACAAAACTTTCTGGAGGTCCAAGAGTCTGAAGTCCTTTTATACATCTTTGAATAGGTCAGCAGTATCAGAGGTCGAAATCCAAAAGATTGCTTTATTCAGCTGGAAGGGGGGAAGTATTTGAATCATGAGACTTTGAGCACAGGTCATTAGTGCAGAGAGGGGATAAAATAAATCGTGGGAGCCATTAACACAACAGTGATTAAAATATATCATAGTGGTGCCATAATTGGTACCTCGGCTGAGTGAGAAGTGAAGTACTCCAAGCTAGTTGTATTAAGTGTTCATTTCTGAGAGGCTGACAAAGATTTATGGCTTCTTTTCTGTAAGTCCCATTTAGTCTCTGTAGCACTACATCTTTTACTGATGCACATAAGAAACAGTTACTGTTAATGACTGGACCATTTCTCTGAAGGGTATGTTTAAAATCTGATTATTCTGAAGGAGAAGGGGAGGCATTGTAGACCTTGCGCCAGCTTTTGCTAAGGCTGTGTTGTTTTTAGAGTACCTCTGTAGGTGCTGCTTGACTATTTAAATGCCATCTGGCCTCTTCACTTGCTGAAGAACAGCAGCTACATTCTCCCCACACCTTCTGGCCTGCTGGGGCACTTTGGGGCTGTGTGATGGCTTCAGGGCATTCAGTCTCAGATGAAGAATCTTCTGCAAACCATTATTGCTGTCTGTCTGGTCTAAAAGCTGTGTTCGGTGTTTAATGGCCTCTTGGTCAAGGTAATAGGCCCTAGGCTGGGGCCTGAAAGCAACATTTGGGACCTCTGTCTCCTCACCTGGGTCTGTGAGAGCCTCAGCACTGGGGTCACCATGGGCGCTGAGCGGCAAGATGTGAGAGAAGAATGGCTCCTTGAGGGTCATCAGAGGAAAGCCTTGGAGTCAGGAGTGGCTACAGGGGCAAGGGACCCTGGTGGTGGAGGCTGTGGGGTAGGACCGTAGGACCTACATCATCTTGGTGGGGATGGTGTGCAGCCCTAAAGAGAAGGTCCCAGTGTCTAGAAGTGCTGCTCTCCACCAGGAGGGGAGGGAGCAAGGCCAGGCAGTGGCCACAGTGACCACACAGGGCTTCCCCTGAGATGTTGCTGGGAAGCTGAGGGGGTTCCTGTGCAGGCCCTTCCTACCCCCACTGCTTCTGCCAAAACCCCTCAATCTCTGACTTGCTAAGGAAATCCCTTTGGAGGCCTCTGACACCAGGTCCCCTTATTAGCCAGCACTCTGCCATAGGAAATCCATAGTAAGGTGCTTTCATGTTCCAGGAGTTTTAAAAAAATTAAAAAAGGTTAAAATTTAAAGTTTTATATGAAAACCTGTATCTGTGCACAAAATATGCGTGCAACTTGCATAGGCTTTTCAGAAGGAGCAGTGCATTTTATCTGTCAGTACTTGCTGCTGCTGTCGTCTTTGAACTTGTAATCTTCCTAAACATCTCCTGACCCTCCAAGCTGTCTAGCTGGTATTTATTGTTTTACCGATGTGTTTATCCCCCAGTTTTCTAATCCTGCCCTGGTTTTCACCCTGAGACCAGGGGAGCAGTGGGGAAAGGAAGAAGAAGGTAAGTGTGTCCCCAGAAGCCTTTCACCTGGCTGGGAAGGAAGACACGGACATGCGAGTCTCCAGTGGCTGACAAGCTTATCCATCTCTGGATGCACAATAAAATAAGCTTAGGCATTAATTTTGCCTGGTTTTGTCCCCACTTAGTGATTTGCTTTGTCTGCACTCGTTGTGCGCTCAGCAGGAGCAGCTTTCAGTCAGGCAGTGCATGTCAAAGACCCATCCAGGTAGCCTTACTGAGTTGCCTGGGGTTGTCCTTACTAAGTGTTCAGACTGATAATATAAAGAAAGCAGAAGAATTAAAAAAAAAAATATTCTTAATGTGTTTTGACAAACATTTAATGTTACCAAAGTTCCTTGTAATTGTCTGATTTTGACTTCAGGTGTTTGGGAAGTATTAATGAGGAATTACAGTCTCTGGTTTTACATTATGCAAGGTGATGTGGAAATGTTTCAGAAGGTAAAAAAAGAAGCATGGAAGTGTAGCTGTACAGAATCAATAAGTTCACATTGCTGCTCGTTTGGTTAGTGGCTTCCCAATATTGCCCCTGAACAGTATTGATTTAGTTTTCTCACTGTGGATACAGCATAGCTGTGCTTTACACCGCAGAGACACGAGTCTCATGTTTTCATTTCATCATGTTTTTCATGCAGGCTGCCTTTGAAATTGCTGGCCTTACGGACACAATTATTGGCTTTGTGAAGATGAGCTCTGGCTTTGCTGCTTATCCCTGCGATTGTTTCTGTCCTGCCTCTGATAACCATGTGGTGGTGTTCCTGAGCATTCCTCTTTGTCCCTTTTCTTAATATGGGAAAACCTTTCAGACACTCCATGGTTAAGAAGAAAAAATGAATGCGTTTTAAGAGTTGAGGCTTGCTGCATTTCACAAGAACTTTGCTAATTTAAATTACAGTGAGAAAATGTAGAGACACTGAAGGGCTATGAGGACTGCTAAGTCCTGGTTTAGTCTTAAGTGTGTGTGGTCTGCAGGTATTCTCTGAAACTATGTACGTGACAATGATTTCATTAGGTCAGGTGAACCAGCCTGACTGACATTTTGACTTAAACTGGATTAAACCCTGCTGCTGACTGGAAGATGGGTATTCAAAAATGAATCAAAGGTGCTGGCTGTTTTTGCAAGGAGAGGTAGCATAATGCTGTGGGAGAAGGAGACACAACGAAGTCCTGTGGATCAAAGTACTAACCATTTCAGTATTCACTTTTTTAAGGCAACCCTGAGCTTTACTCCCAATTATTCCTATCATGAGCTTTGTAGCTATGGTGTTTACTTGGCCAGTGGTGCCAAGTGTGGTAGGGAAGACTCTGACACTGCCTCTCTAGTACCAGTCATTTGTGGATAAGAATAGCAAGGCCCAGATTAGGTCAGAGAAAGATCAGTGAGAGGACACTCCAGTCTGGCACCTCACTTGTCTGAAAGCTAAATGCTGGCGAATGTGTTTCAAGGCAGGTAGGAAGCTAAAGCAGAGGGAGCTGAAATGAAAGAGAGCCTTGCAGAGAAAAGCGCTTGAGCTAATTGCGTGGCACTGGAAGATGGCAATGCTGGAACGTGCTCCACTCCCTTGATTCTCTTCCCTGGTGCCTTTTTGCATGAGGAATGCTGAAGTCAGTGGGGAAGACCAAAGAGGATGTTGCATTCATCCTTACTGTTGATACCTGTGACTTTGCTACCAGGGAGCAGCCCCAGTGTCTGACTAGCTGTTCTGGTTTAATTATGGCTAACTTCTAATTAATTCTAGGGAGGTCTGTGTCCTCAGCTGTTCTCCACCTATTAGTTCCTCTCAGTCTTGCCTTTACAGTAATGAAAGGCTTGAACTCATGGCAGTGCTTCTGAGGGAAAAGTCAGTGGGTTTGGGGCTGAGCCCTGTGGGGTGGGGGTTCTAGGTATTTAAAAGGTGCAGCATATGCAGCCTCAAGTACCCTCGGAAGCAGGAAAAAGTTGACCTGAAAATGTGCGTGGATGCACTGGAGGAGGATGGGGGAGAAGGGGCTCGGCCTTTTGCTGAGGGAAGCACAACAGAAATGGTGGGGGAATCAGGGACATGAAGAACTTTCCAGCAGCAGCCTTCATTTTCGGCAGCATGGTGGTTCCTCCTGGTTCTCCTCTCAGCTCATAGAAGGCTGCCCAGTGGTCTGACCATTTTATGCAACAGTGATCAGTGTAATCACATTGCACATATCTTCTCTGAGTAGAGGGAAAATTGCTTTAAGTTATTGGCAATTTTGCGGAGGGGAAAAAAATCCAGAGATACTATTTTCTCCAGCAAATTGACTTTTCAAATCAAAATAATGTATCAGCTGGAATATTTCAACTCAACTGAAATCTTCTGTTAAAAGCACCTTAGTTTCTTAAAATGAAGTGCCATGGATTGAAATATTATCAGAAAACATAATTTCTAACTGGGTAATAGGAAAACCTAATTTTTAAAAAAATACTGAAATGGATAATTATTTTCAGGAAAATGTAAAATTCAGAAAAAGTCATTTGGATCAGAAATGCTCTGGTAAGAGCAAATCTCTTTATCTTTTGTGTTCTGAAGGGAGAGCTTACATAATTTTAATTCTCAAGGTGGAGATAAAGGTAACTTTGTCAGGATTTCCCTGATATGTGCAGGTTGGTGGAGAAGTCCTGATATACCCAGTCAGGTGAGTCAGGGACCTCTGATGCCTCAGAATGAAATTCAGTTCTGCTGCTGTGTAACCCAGCATGATTTCCTTGACTCTGAGTTGATTAACTCCTTCCTCTTCAGGCGATGGGAGTTGTAAAAACCATCTGGTTTTCTTGTGTTTGGGGTGGACTGTGTTAGTCTCAATATTGGAGTTTTTTAAAAACAAGGGCAGTTGTAGAAGGGGAGGAAAACTCCTAGAAGTTTCCCAACCTGATTAACATGACAAGACATTTTTGTTTCCTGCTGTCAATATGTGAGTGTGGCACCGAATAAGACACTCATGGGTGAAGATTCAACCTCTGACATTAGTGGAGCTCTGCCAAACATTGCTGTTTCCCTCTAGCTGTGGCTGAAGCTGTGACAAGGTGCTTGTTTGGGTCATCTCTCCCCCCACCCCTTCACTCTGCCGATATGAGCCCCACATCAGTGGGTTTAATTCCTGATGTAGGAGGAAGAAATAATGCACGAACTGTGATAAATTTCCGATGGCAAACTGTCCCGTTTGGACTCGCCTGCTCTCTCACCCTAAGGCTATCTGAGGCCTGAAATCTACTGGCATGCTGTGCTTTGGCTTTTTACATGCAGATTCTGAAGCATTTGATGCTAAATTGTTCCTGGTGATCGCATCCAATTTAGGAATGCTATTTCTGTTTTCTTCCATAATGAGACAGCCCTGGCTGGGACCTCGGTCTGTGGGCTCGTGTATGATGCACTGCTGAACTGTACTGGCTGTGTTTGCACTGCAAGTGAGCTTTGGGCAAAAGCAGTGTTGGATTGTGTGGTTAGAAGGGACACCAATGCCAGGGAGCAACCTAATCCTTCTTGCTCTCAGAAGACAAATTTAAGTCTTCTCTCCATATTTCTCTAAATAGGATAGGCAAAGACCAGATGGATAAATGTTACTTTGGAGGAAATTAATTTCAGATATTGAGCTTTTTCCTGTATGGTAAGTTTGGATCTTGATAAGAAGGTCTTGATCTTGCTCTTAGCTGAAATACAGTTCTCTTTCAATTCAGACACTGCCTCTTTGGGGTCCCTTTGCTTTGGAAATGAAACGGATGTAAATGTAAGGTAAGCAATGAATGAAAGGATCTTAATGTTAGAATTTTAGCCATCAGTTGGCTCTCTTACATTTGATAGATTTTCCCATCACAGGCAATCTGTGTTCTTGCTTGCTCAGATCCACACTGATGCCAAGTGCTAAACAATGACACTATCTATCTTTCTGCACAATTTGCCAATTTTGGTTACTTTTGAAGCCCAGTGTTTCTGCTTTAGCCTTGTGAATCTCCCTTATAGGGAGAACAAAATGAACAGAAGAGTGATTTCTTTAGCAAAATATTTAGGGTTGATGTCTTTCTGTCATTTATCCCCTTGTTTTATAAACTACAGTGCTTATTCCACTTACAGTACAATAAGTCAAAGTAAAAATGTAGTAAAGAGTTGCTGTTTGTTGTTTACAGTGAATTGCCTTTCAAATAATCAAATGAAGTACTTCATTGCAGTTTCACTTCCAGCTATGGCCTTAAATAGCAAAGGTTTTACTTGCTGCTTACTAGGCTTAGGGAGATGTTTGCAAAAGCTCTCTCTTGATTGTACATCTTCCTTCAACAATCAGCAGGATTTTGCCAGTGACCTTAGATGAGCTAGCATTAGAGCAGCAGTGCTTTTGAAATCTTCTCCTGCAGAGGAAAGAGAAATAGGGTCTTTCTTTCACAGGGGACATTTCAAGAGTTACCAAAATTCTCCCCCTTCCCCCCAAATTCATGTTGCCTATCAAACATGGCTACATTTTGGTATTTTCAGAGTCCCCTGCAAAATATCACAAGAGACAGGCCCATACATCAGATCAATTATCTTGCCTTCTAGTTGCCGGAGGTGCTTAATTTCTTCTTTGGAATTGAATGTGACTCCTGCAATTAAATGTTACTCCTCGACTACTGAGACATCTCACTTTTTGTCTAAGTGGAAGCAAGGCATTAAGAGCAAAATCAGTAGTAGACTTGCATACCATAAATTTTGTTACTGCACACAAATTGTGTTACTGAAAATTTTGCAACTGTTATACTCAGGTGTATGGAAATGAGGTTATTTGCTGTTTCCTTATAAATAATGGAAGCTGAATAATTAAGTTCATTGCAGAGTTTCTAGTGGTATAGCCACTCTGACTATATTAGATAGTATTTGATTTTGCTAGGTAGCTGTGACTGAGTTAAAAGTTTACAATCCTTTCTTGATTATTCTAAATTTAATACATACTTTTAAATGTAAAACATTATAGGAGTTTGTTGCTTCAGTTGGACAAGCTACAAATGAGAGCATTGTTACTGAATGCAGTCACACTTGTCCTGAAGTAGTTTAGCTAAAAGATAAGTTGCAATCCCCAGATTTCAGAGGGAGTCAAGTAGGACTCCCGAGTTTAACTGGGGAGAAAAAGGCACTGAAGAATTTTCTGGGTTTAATTTGGGCTTTCCCCCTTTCCATTCTTTACATGACACTGGATCATTTTCTGGGAAATAAGATAGCCTTCTGTGGTAAAGCCTGCTTTCAGTTTTCTGGTGGACCTCTTAGTGGTTGTTACTATTTAATAGATCATTAAGAAATGTGTTTGAGGCTTACTGTGGCAGGCACATGTTATACTGGCAAATTTCACAAAAGGTGCATTTTCTCTTTAGGCGGTTGCTACTGATCCTCAGCTATGAGGCATGAAAGGAGCACAAGTGTCTTGTAGTCCTTACTCAGCACCCAAGATAATTCTCTTAAAAAGCACGTTTGTCCTGATTGTCCTTACAATTAATTTCTGCTAGAAAGCACTCAAGGAATTAATTAATTTTAGCCTTTCACTCACCCAAGTATTTTACTGTTTGAAAACTTGATAGTGCCCATAAAAAAGCACACATGCTTACTGGAGCAGAATTTTCTTTTGCAAAACTTACTTTTCTTTTGCAAGAAGTATTTGGCTTTAAAAAACACTTTTTGCAAGAATTAAGGTGTTAGTCATTTTGGAGAAGAGCTGGTTACCGTATATATTGTGATGATGCCAAGTTCGAGTATGAGAGTGGAGGCTTCAGCTGGAAGCTCCTGGTGGAATTCCATCCAGGTTTAAATGTTCTGTTTAGTTAAGATCCCTCTTGTAGTTTCAGCTGGAAATATCTGGCCTTAGTTTCACTTCAGAAGGGAAGAGAGTGTGTGTGATCTGTATTATATAAATATTTTATCCGTGCAGAGCTTCTCATGTAAAATGTTTTCTTTGTAGTACCAAGAGAAGTGTTGACTTTCAGCTGTAATGCAGTGGCCCTTTCAGATTGGAAATTGTTGTGTGTAGTGATGCGATGCTCCTCATTAGGAAGGAGATCAAAAAAAAGTTGCAGTCTTTCAGCAAGTGTTTGAGGGGTATTTTCCTTAGGGATTGGACTGGGTGCTGTTCTGATGGGCTGCTTCTGCAGGGTTAAGGAGATAATGAGTATTTATGACTGGTTATCAAAGTTGGCTGGAAATAGACCACTTACTGGCTGAAGCTTGATTTCAGAGTTGAAGGGCACCCCTAGAAATCTCCAGCCCCTCTTTCTCTACAGCTCTGTTCTCTGCAAAGGAGTGTTTTCATGTCATTTTTTGTTGACTGGATAATATGAGGAGGAAGGGATAAGGAGGAAGAAAGCTGTTTTACTTTGAGAATGCCCAAGACCTTTCATAACTAGGCTTTGGGTGAGATGGTGACCTCTGTTAGTAGAATGTAAGTAATAACAAAAGTATCTGTGCAGAAAATGTGTGCAATAATTAAATCTCTTTCTTTTTATTTTCCCCTCAAAAGATCAAAGCGGTTCGACTCTTGATTAATGCACAACAGAATTCATTAACATGGTAAAATGTGGAAAAAAGGGCTATTGGTTATTACTACACACATTTTTGCTTTAGAGAACTGTAAATACTTTTTGTTCAGTAATTTGGCCTATTGCTTTTGCAATTGTTTTGCTTTTGCGTGGAACTCACTAGAGAATACCACACCTAGAAATTTAGATGCAACATTTAATCTTCTGTATGCATATCTCTCTTCTTTTTTTTTTTTTTATGATACAGAATGCTGCTTCTATGCTCCTGTTTTGCTTTCCCAGGCAGTGTATGCAGGGCTTTGCTTCGCTTGCCCGCTCTTTTTATACCACATCAAGTGCTGTTTATTTTTCTCCTAGCAACCTACTGGGCTGCTCTTTGTCTCTAGGTCTAAAAAGAAGATTTTTCTTTCTTTTTTTTCCTTGTAGGTATGAATGTTTAAGGTTGACTGCTTGTGTTGAAAAATGTGACAAATTTTCTCTGCTAATGCTCATTTTTGAAGTAGTCCCAAAAGAACAAATTCTAGCTAAGATTTTTTCCAACACAGCAAGGTCAGGAGTTTTTCATAGATTTTACTTCAATCCAGAGTCTTTTTTAATTTGCATAATTTGCTTGAATAATGTAGCCCTCCTAATATTTTCCAAGCCACTTACACATAACTAATCACTTACACTTATCTTCAGCATAAACCTCATTGATTTTTATTTCTCATTGAAAACATCAGTAGTAGCAAAAACAATCCTATTGGCTCACAGTCTATTAGAAATAAAATTATATTAAATGTCTTGTGGTGTGTGAAGAGGTTAAATCAAGGAGAGTCATCTGAGAAAGTCATCCTGGTGTGCAAAACATAAATCTGGTTTATATTTAAACTACGTGTCACCCACCAGCTAAAAATAGCAATGATCATTAAAAGCCAATTTGCTGCCAAACATTAATAGACATTTATTACATCATAACAGATCTGAAAGACAATTAAACTTATCTTTTTTCCTAGATAACTCTCCTTTTAAAATGTGTTATTCACCTGGCTTTTGCCATTAATCTCATTTACTAGCAATTTTTGTTCCGCGTGATGTTGTGCATGTGTGCATAGGGCTGTGTTTCTTGTTGTTACTCGAAGTCTTTCAAGAGCAGTACATTTTCAATGGGAAAAGCTATTACCCCTCCTTATACTGCCTGTTAACTTCCTAATCAGCACAAAAAATGAAGGAAATTTACACTTTCTTAGAGCAAAACAAGTAATATCTGCTACCATCCATTTGAGAAGAGCAGGATGAAAAATGCACTGGATGCGCATTTTACACATAGGAAGTAGATTACAGCTTTCTTACTGTTTTCATTGCAATTCCTCAGTCAAGTGGTGCCTTTTCATTTTTTTTTTTACTGCATATAGTCATATTTGCAAGTACTGACTGGAGCTGGAGCAAGTCAAAGGCTGAGGAAACCCAGCACTGTCAAAAGTACTGCTTCCTATGAGAAAGGCAGTCATGATCCTGGTATTTTTGGTTCCTGTGTTGCTATCTGCCAGGTCCCATGAAGCAAGCCATCAAATCGGGGGCAGGCTTTGTGCTTCAGCTCAGCAGTGCTCAATTCTCTGTAGCTGTTGATGTCTTTAACTGTGCTCTTAAACCTTCATAGCCAAAGAACTGTGGGGCCAACTGGGCTGTGAAGGAGAGTGCCCCAGGGTGGACACAAGTCAGCCTGTTCCTCCTTTTCTGAATTGCAGGGCACACAAAAAGTGGTCTACTGTCATCTTTGTAAGTAAGAAACTTCTCTGACATAATGCTGCTTTTGGGGGGAGCAAACAGCTGTTCCTGGCTGATGCATAGAGGAAAGGCAGCCACTGATAGGAGCTCTGGGCCACCTCCTGATGGATTCAGGCAGAAGAGAAATGGCTCCTCCCTGCATTCCCCTGCCCACCTCAGCAAGAAATCCCATTCTTGTAGTGAAGATGAATGTTACTAAACTCTTTCTCTGTATATCTGCAGCTGCTGGTCAGCCTGGAGCAATGCAAGTTAAAGAGATCCTTTCCTGCCTGGAAGAGGAAAGGAAGAAAATTAAAGGTGGTATGAAGGAGACAGAGCAGGAAGGGAGTGATAGGGAGGATAAATGAATATTGAAAAGTATTCTAAAAACTGCATCCAGAGGCATTTAGGAGTCATCCTCCTCTGGTCCCAGTATCAGACTTGGCTTCCTCTATTTGAACTGTCATGGAATTTTCTGTCACTTCCTTTGGCTAATTTTTTCCTTGGAGGCTGTCACTTCCTCACGTTAAAGCAAGACCCAGTGCAGGATCTGTGCCGTCACAATTACAGCCATGGTAAGGCTCTTGAAGAAATGGGGCCGGGATGTGTGGGAGAGGTGATGCCTCAAAAGATAAGCTGAGTGTACGGTAGCAAAGGGAATTAAAATTATGCTGACCCTGGTGATAGGCTTGTCTGCATTTTCAGTGCATGCACCACACATGTTTTATTTGTCACAGAAGAATTGCCGAAGGCTCTGTGGAATGCAAATAAGCACTGTGAAAGTATTGTCAAACCCAGACTTTCAACATCCTGAATCATTCACAGGAAAGAAAAAAAACAAAAGAGATTTGATTAAAAGTCATGCAGATTTCAAATCAAATATGCTGAATTATGTTTATTTACCACCGGTTTACCGAGCGTCTGAGCTGTATTTGGGTCCTATTTTTAAGCTTCCCTCTGCAAAGGGAAATTTACTTGAAAGCTGAAATTTTTATTATTGCAAGGAGCTGCCACATACTGAGTTCCGCAAAGAAATCATAACTGTTGGCAGTACTGTGAAGAGAGCTTGCCTATGCATTATTTTCCCTCTATAAAGATGTGCTATCAACTAAAACATTTGAGGAAGATGGGTGTATTATGTAGGTGTAATAAATTTTTGAGAAAGGTCTTAACACCTCCCTGAAATTTTTCAGAACATTATTGCAATGATTGCTGTATATGGTGATGACATAGGACTGTTCCAGGTCATCAGAAGTTTATGATGCTGTGCAGCTTGTGTGAAGAGCTGCATAGCTTTTCCCAATACTTACAGGGGTTTTTTTTTTGCCCTGATAGGTTTGGACTGGAGGGATTGACATGCTTCTTGCCAGCTGTGATCTGCTTTAGCAGGTGGTGCATAACCAGTGAGAGTACCAAGTTTTTTGTAATCAGTTTTCAGAAAGCTTGTTGATCTGGGGCGGTAATGCAATACAAACATTTGCATATTTTACCACATCCTCACATGATACTCTGCACCTTTTGAAATTTTGCATGTGTTATCATATATTTGCACACATGCAGGGACCTTGTGAATGGTGTACTTTCCTCTTAAATCTGTGATGAAGTATATTGCCAAGGATAACCAGCAGGCACTTAAAGAAAGTCTGGAACATTCAGTAGCTGTGATATTCAGCTGTACAATTCAGTACATTCTTTCTAAGCTTCTCGACCATATTTTCAAGACTCTTAACTTTTCTCTCTCTGTTACTTCCCCACATCCTTCCATGTGTAGTCATAAGATATGTGAATGGCTTCACTATTAGTATAATTATCATTTTCTGCTGAAATTGCTTTAATTCTGGATTGAATGGGAGAACCAAAAAGCAGCTGATAGCTCAAGTTCCCCTTTTGACCTCTGGCGCAGCACAAAAGCCTCTATTTCACCTATGCAGGAAAAAAAAAAAAAAAACAAACCAAAAATTACTATATTCAGCTGGTCTCTATTCGGGTGTGCTTTCATCAAAGGCTTGATTAATCTGAAATGAATTAACTCAGTTAACACTTGAGAGTTATTTTGCAGCAAATCCCGCAGAAGATCTAAAGAGCTCTTTGTCACTTTGAATTATAGCCTAAACAGGTGGTTGATGAGCCTGGTTTGAGCTGAGAGTGGCTCCTTGCTGCCCTGGCCGCTCCCCTCAGGGAAGCGTAAGTAGCACTGCAGTGATACCCAAGAATCCAGGATAAACACAAACTTATTAGACCTTGTTGTCATTGTTGGGTATTTTTCAGTTTTTTTTTTTTTTTTTTAATTACTTCCCAGAGCGCTACATCAGGTATAAGGGAGGAAATAACAAACAGAATGCTCTTCAATTTTCAAACAATGTGGATGAAATGAATATTTAATGTATGGGAATGGCAATTAAGTGCAATAGAGGTGCAAGTGCTCATTTTAAATCTTTCTTAGAAGAAGGAAGTGTCTTAGAAATACTGTGTCATTTTGCCCATACTGAGTGAGAAGGTTGAGGCATTTCCTTCAGAGTTCACAGCCTCAGCAGAGGCATGAGAGCAGAAGCAGGATCTGCAGTACACAAAGAGGACGTAGATGTGAGCAGTTTGAACCATAAGCTGGTGAGTCCTGTCACCTTAAGAAGGCTCACTACCTCTCTCACAGTGCTTCCTCACATCTGGCACTTAAAACTTGAAATGAAGAGCTAAAAGCCGTGGACAACTCTCATTGTTTTGAGAAACAGAAGTAGTTTTTTTCTGAACTCAGAGCAAACTCTGACTTTGTAGGTCTTTGTGGTATAGGATGAACATTCTCCTGGGCTGAACACAGAGAGAGATAAAAGTTTACAGACAATTCTGTTTGTCTCAGAAACATGTTCCTGACTTCTTAAAAATGTACATAGAAAAATCTGTCCATCACTGACCATGTAGCAGTAACTTCAACGAGTGGCTGTGAGTGAAAGTGCGTGTGGAAATGCCAGGAGTGCAGCTTGCGCCTGCCCTGCTCCCTGTGTTACACAGCTGGTAATGCCTGTGTAACCTTTTACATGGCAGCTTGTGTTGCTGCCACCACAAAGTGAGCAGGGAGCCACATCCTGAGTACCTGACTGGGAAAATGAATTGAAATAGGACAAAGGTGGAAAGAGACTGGAGGAGTAAAACCTTTGCTTTTTAGTAATGTTGTGAAAAATAAACAAAAAAATGTGTTTTGCAAACAACCTATGGCCAAATGTATTACAGAAATTCTTTTGTTTAGCCATTCGTAATGGGAGTGGAAATACAGCTTGTTCTCTTACTTAAAGAAATTTTCTAATATTAAATTGCGGTTAATTTAATTTTGCAGAGATTGCATGTTTTATTTTTTCTTGCTGGGTTATTTCTCTTTCCTCTCTTAACAAAATTCTGAATATGTTGCCTGAAATAAATTATCTCAAGTAGCAGATGCTGAGAATGGGGAATTACACCCATGGTTCCAGCTTAGACCATCAGGTTGAAGGAGTTTAATTACTTCCAAACTTTTCCCCTCGTAAATAGTGAATTTAATCAATATTTGTTTGAAACGCCACACTTATTTCTTACTTAGTAGGTGGCTTTTGCCAAAGGAGGAGAGTAAGCGCTGGAATCTTTTCTATTAAGAAATATAAAACAGTCCTTGTATCCTTGATTTGTTTAAGCTGATTTTGCTATGCATATTTTTAGGGGTGGGGAGGAAATTGCTGCAAGTAAAACCAGATAAGAAAATCCCAGCACTTCTATCTGGCTCTTGCTAATGGGCCCCTTTGTAAGATACTCTCTCCCACTCCCCTGGCTGCCTAGAAAATGCTGGATACCTGAAGCAGCTATTGCCATGTGGGAAGGGTAGTGTACAGCCTTGTGCAGGGGCAAATGCTTGTGTTTGGAAGAAGGCAGTAATTAAATGGAGTTCTGACAGGTTTGGCTTGCACTGCTCTGAATTCTGCTTTGAATTCAGCCTATCTGTTCACTCACCACATGAATTGGTTTCCTTTTCGCCCTCCCTGTAGACTGTCGACAGATGAGCTCAGAAAATGCTCCATGTGCTGCTTGACATCAACTGCTGAAGAACAGACTTGGGTAGATGTTGAGCTTGTCAGTAATGCTCTTTTATGAACAACGCCTTGATGAATACTTCAGTGCTCATCTCTTCACTATGAGGCCTTAGTTTCCTTTATTTAGCTTCCTCCTATTCTGTCAGTAGCACTTTGAGCTGGATTTTTGGGAACTGCCAGCATGCAATTCTGTTTTGGGTGATACAGCAGATCAGACTGTGAAGATGTCAGGGGCAGGCCTTTGGGGCATAAAGGTCAGTGAGCAGAAGAATTTTCTCTTAAATCAATGCAAGCTGCATCATCTTTGTGGTTAAAGTCCAAACCCCTTAAGTCAAGCCCTTAAATTTTTCACTGTGATTAGTGTATCCCTTTCTTGCATCAATAAATGTAACACTCTGCACTGAGCCGTTCACAGATAGTGAACTGTTTTCTCTAGTTTCTCGCTTTGACTGTACTTTGCGTGGAGGTAATTTAAGGATGAAATGAATTTTGTTTTGAAGGCGTCTTTCTGTGTTTTACAATGCTGCTTGCAGGGGTTGAGTGGCCATTAAGAAAAAGGGTTGTTCTGCTCATTTCCTATGTAGCTGTTTCCCTGCAGATAGCCAGTTCACAAACATGCTGTGATTATTTGATTTTGTGAAATACAAATCCGCCCAGAATTTTGCAGCATTCCAGTGTATTTGGTTGATCTAGTGGTGCCCAGTGTTGTTAAACACAACTGCCATGTCTCCAGACACATTGTCTATTTGGTAATATTTGTGTGTGAGCTTAAGCTGAAGGCTTAAGCTACAGGCTTTGCAGAAGCAAGTTGTAAGGGCAAGGTTGTGCCAGCCAGGGCGGGCAAACACCACCTGACAGGCCACAGCTCTGGCAAGTTCTCCTCTGGCAGGAAGGATGGTAGGGCAGAGAATATTTGGTCAGATTTATAACTGGAGTAAATGGTGCATAATGATGAGCTAGTTCTGTTGTCTCTTTTGCACAGGAGCTTTGTGACTCAATAATGTACTTTCCAGGAGGATAAAATGTTTATTCGTGGCTCTCGTGATTCCAAGACATTAGTTCTCAAAAATTAGTTTTTGGACTTTGCAGAGAGTGTGTGAATGCTTTGCTCATTCAGCCTCAGCCCATGAGATGATAGGAAAAAAAAAATCCTAGAAACCTATTCTGCAGGAATGTATAGACAGATTAAAAAAAAAAAAACAAAACTAAAGGGCTCTGTGTAAGTATTTTGCTGACAATTGTCCCTTCTCTGGGACAGAGAACCTAATTAATTTGTGGCTTCTTCAGTTGTACCCAAACCCCTTTTACTGCACCATAATCTTATCTCTTTCTAACAGGCTTAGATTATTCAGAACTGATTCAGTTTAAACAAATAAAAATCGAAAACAAACCTTCGCTCCTTCACTGCCTGACTGAACTTTTGCTTCAGGGAAGTGTACCTGTGCTTGGATAACTTTCACCTATCTCTCTATGCCTTTTCAAATTTTCTAGCACAAAAAGCTTCTCACTTTTGAAACTTTACAGAGGATGCTATAGAAAAGGCATGCATAAATAATGGCAGTGCTGTAGTTTGATGTGTACTGGTAGCCTACTAAAATATAAATGGAAAACTTTACCACTGTTTAGAATGTACAATTTAAAATATTTATGAGGCTCTTCTCTATTTGAAAAACAGACTTCTAATATTATCAATGACCATTTTGATTAGTCCCAGCTCGAGCAAAGTTTTAATTTCAAGCATGTCCATAAAGAAGCCACTTGACTGCAGATTGACCTTGGATTTTTTAGTAACCTCACATAAAGAGATGATAAAAAAACTATGGAAACTAAATGCTACATTTGAGTGAACAAATTTCAGGGAGAGACTTGGGGAGGAGAGTCAAGTGAGAGAATAAAATCTTGGCAGTGAAAGTTATATTTATTAAAAAATGCAGCTTCCTTATAGGCTTTGGTTCTGAACAATATGGGGTTTTATTTAGTTGATCAGTAAAGATAGGAGGCAAAACAAAGGCCACTTTGTCATGGCAGACTTTCAGAAATATACCCACATCACAATGGCATGCAGCACAGTTTTTTCATACAGCTTTTTGGCTCAGACCTGATTTTGGGTAAGAACAAAAGTTGGCAAAAACAGCTTCTGTGCTCACAGAAGAATAACTTCTGTTGATCAGAGGTTTTTGGAGAGATTTTTAATTAGACCAGTACTGTGAAGACTGCAGAGTCTAAGGAGTTCAAAACTGATATGTAAAGTACTTCTCAATTCCTCATATTTCCTCATCATTTTAAAGTCAGTGGGGAGCTAAGTTTCAAACTGCTGCCACAGTTTAACTCTGTATAGTTGTTTTTTTCCTGCCAAGTTTGAGTCACTGTGGCCATCTAGCCCCTTCTGGAGAGATTAAAATGATGGAAAACTGGAATACGTTCTCCAGTTAAATGAGCGAATGTTTCTATTCAAGCATGGATTCAGATTTCCCCGCGCTTTCCTGTAAGCGCGTGGGATGGACAACACCATTATTTTTAATTCCACAATAAATAACTGCAGAGCTCAACTAGCAGTGAGTAGCTGGCAGTGACTAGAAAGTAGATGGTTATAGGATAAGGGCGACTTTGGGCTCTACTTCAGTTGAAAGCCTGGTCCAGATTCAGCGATTCAAAGCCATACAGGTCGTCTCAAACAAAGAGAGGCTGTTTGGCATATCATCAGTGGAAATACTCCCAAGCTATGTTACTAATCCCACTGCCTGGCCTGGTATCTTGCCGTTAGCATCCACAGCGGAGGCATGACAGAAATGCAAAAGGGAGGGAAAGGTCTTAGCTTTTTTGTTCAAAACTGCTGTTTGGGGCCCTCTTTTGAGAGAGGAAGCAGAGCACTGGTTATCCACCAACTGGTAACTGGTTCTCCGCACAGGCATAAGTTTCAGTTTCTATTTTATGTAGGAATGTGCATGCATCTGAAGGGCCAGGGAGTGGGGAAGACACATTTGCCTTTACAGCTGCTGGCAGCAAAGAAACGCAACAAGACTTGATTGAAAACACCTATCTTACTGTTTTACTAACTGCAGTTTTTTTTCCTTTTTCATTTGTAGGTCTCAGTCTCTGGATACTGGCTGTGGGATTTTTTTTATTATTATTTTTATTGGGTTTTTCCCCCCTTTTTGGATGTGAATTGAAGGCCAACAACAGTTGAAGTGTTGGAAGCAAGTGCAGGAGGACGCTCACCTTTTTATTTGAACCCTTGTTTGCTGGGATACTTTCAAGCTCTCCTTCACAGTCATGTGGTCATCACAGCTGCTGTTCTTCACAATGCTCTTAACACCGTTTGCCCATGGTGAGTGAGAGATGCTGTAAATGTGCCTGTGGGAAGAGAAAATAGTAAGGATTTTGTCTATGTCTTTTCCTAATGTTGTGGGTTTTTTACAGGATGTTGATTTCTCTCCCTGCTTGCACCTCAGGTCTTTGAAATTCCCAGGTTACATTATGACTTAACTACTGAAACAAAGAACTCTGGTGACACATTAAGGTTTCTTTTTCTGAGTTTAGCTGCTACTTCAAACAGACTTTTTCTTCCTTTTCCTTGGAGAAAAATGGATTTATTACCAGTCAAATTAGAGTAGGGTAATGAGAAATAAAGGCAAATGGTAAAAACACCTTTCCCCCCCCACCTCCCTTCTTCCTGAAGTGAACTTACTCCCAATTGTCTCTTCCTCCTCCCCTGCAGCAGTACAGGGGCACAGGGAAGAAACCTTGTGTTCAGTTCATCACATCTTGTTTCTACTGCTCCTTCCTCCTCAGAGGGAGAAACCCTCACATTCTTCCCCTGCTCCAGTGTGGGTTCCTCCCATGGGCTCATGCATCCTGGCAGCAAACCCGTTCCAGCATGGGCTTCTCTCTCCACAGAGCCACAGCAAGGCTGCAGGGACACGGTTGTTTCACCTCCAAGGGCTGCAGGGAAATCTCAGCTCTGGCATGTGGAGCACCTCCTGCCTCTCATTGCCCTTGTCTCCAGAGCTGTTTCTCTCTCAAAGCAGCAGCTTTGACCCCTTTCTTGGATATGTTATCCCAGAGGCGCTACCACAGTCCCTGAGGGGCTCAGCCTTGGCCAGTGATGGGTCTGTCCTGGAGCCAGCTGGCATTGGCTCTGTCAGACACAGCCAAAACTTCAAGCACCTTCTCACAGAAGCCACCTCTGTAACCACTCCCCCCCACCCCAAAACGTGGTCATATAAATCCAGTACAGAGGTGTAGCAGAAAAATTTGATCTCTCTTATTAGCAAGAAACTCTTTAAGTGAAACGTGACACATGTAGCTCTTTGAAATAAGGTTTTGAGGCCTGCTGGGTTCTTTTGATGTGAGAAACTCAGGTGTATGCTCTAGAAGTAAGCTGCCAGATTTCACAAGTGCTAAAGGGTTCAGGAGCTCCTATTAGCAGTGATGGTTACTAAATGCTCAGGGCAGGGCTTTGGAAAATCCGGCTGCCTGATTTTTCTGATGCTTAAATGGAAGGTGAGCTCTACCAAGGTTCTCATTTTAATGAAAGGCCAGTGGAAGCATGTCTGTAAATGACATGACTCCATGTATGTAAGCTGTGGGCCCCTGCTTTTAAAATATTCATCAGGCTTTTTGAACTTTACCAACTGATCCTTTGTGTATATGCTAAGACACTGGAGCAAAATTTTACAGAAAAGGAGGTGCTAAGAAAAAAAAAAATTGGCTGAACATATCTATAGAGCACAACCTGTCTTCTTATGTAACACCTTTGGGGACAAAGGCTATCTGTACTATTGTTCTTCAAGCAAGACTCCTCCTCACTGACTTGCAAATTGGAATGAGTGTTTAAACTGAGTTGACCAATTAGGGTGGAATGAAAGAGCTATTCAGAAGGTGCTCTGCAATCCTCTCCAGGAAAGTTAAATGCTAAATGTTTTGTAAATCTTTCAAATTAGGTAGTATTAACAGTGAAAGCAGTTACTAGTTTAAATATGCCTCTGGCAGTTTTGTTTAAGATTCTCAGTGCCACTGTAACTGGAAAGTCTTGTCTGATAGTCCCAGGAAATGAAAATGTCACAAGTATCCTAGGAGTCATATTATACTACAGATGAGCAAATGCCAGAGGTGCAGGGGCTATGTCTGGAAATATTTCTACCCTTTATAGTGCTCTCCAGACTAAATGAACAGGGTGTTTACTGTGGTGGTTGTGGCAGTCATTGGTGGTAAATTTGACCATCACACATCTACCTAACACCCTCATTATCTGATCAGTTGCTAATGAAAGTGTGATAGCCATCTTTTAACAAGGGAGAGAGAACACCCTTGATCTGAGCCAAAGAGCTTCATTTGGTTTTCCCTGTTCTCATCTCTGAGTGACCTGGATGCAGCTTCCATCTCAGAACTGTGGCATGCTGTTTAAACACATGCCACAACCTCACCTTCCTTATAAAAATAGCACAGTTAAGCCATGCTTTTTTTTTTTTTTCCCCCTTTTAGTAATCCCTTTTCACCGCATGCAGATAGCATTCAGAATTTGTGCTTAATAGGAATCAGGCCTTTGAGTTTCTCTTTCATGATCTGGAATGACTCCTGTCCTGTAGTGGTTGCTGGAGATGATAGGAACTACTTTTTCAGACTGGACTTGCTCCATCTCCTTTCCTTTTTGGGTTCCCTGACACAGCCTCTTCATCCATAGTGGTAGCTGTATTACAGACAGATTTCTCAGACCAGTGAGCTCATAAATTGGAGAAGTGGTTGGTGGTGTTTTGATGTTTTGGGGTTTTTTTTAGGGGCCTTGGGTTTTTTTTGTTTTAGCTGTTAAATTTCTTGGAGTAGATTGTGTTTCTTGGACTGTGAGGACAGGTGTGGAGTCAAAAGGTGTATACTTCAGTGATCTGCAAGATGAAAAGTAATCTTCCAGAATACTGCCATGGTACAATGTCATCTGTTGATAAGCTGTAGAAATCATAAAAGGGGGAAAAGGTCGTGAGTCCTTGCATTTCCTCGGTGATGATGTTAATCTGCTGTAACCAAAATGCACAGGCACAGCCCTGCTAGTTTTGCTCAGACTGCTTTGAATGATAGGTCACCAAAAAATTAAGCCATGTGAAATACTTAAGATAATGATAGATTTGTGTAGTGGCTGCTTTCCTTACTGGTACCCTTGACTTGAATGGAAAATAGCTTACAACCTGTGGCACAACCTGGAGCAGTGTAGAAGCCCCCCAGAAGCTATCCCCTCTCCTAAGCTACAGCAAAGCCTGTAAATCCATTTGTTGGCTAAAACTAAACCTGTTATACAAAATCAGAGAATTACACAAGATAGACTGAAATAATACTAAAGAATAAAATAAAACCATCAGCAATAACAATAAAAGCAAAGCCTTTTTCATCCTTTGCAAGGGCTCTGCTAAGGGGACAGGACTTTGGAACTTCTGCCTTCTTTTTGCCCGTCTTTGGAAGCTTTTCCCAAAGCATCTGAAGGTCTAAACCATGGGAAAGTGCTTCTTGGTTTGTCTCCCCCCAATGTACACCTGAGCAAACTGATCCTCTTTCCCTGTAGCAGGTGGATTTCCAAGAGGCATTTTTTAGAATGAGCAGCTGTTCTCTTCCTCAGCTTTCTTCCCCTTGACCCCAAACAAAGCAGATTTCTCTTCACCCACAAATGAACGCTGTCAAAAGTTCACTTGAAATGAGATAGACATGACAGGCAGCAGCTCAGTTTGCAAGCCTGGAGAGATGTACACCTGCTCTGTCACATTGCTGTCGTTCTCATGTGTGGCTCAGAGCTGAGATTTAAAACTTCCAGACTGCTGGACAAAAATAATAATAGAAATAAAGGGATTCCAAGCTACATGCAGTTAGGAGCAGGATAGGAGGGATACCGCAGTGATTGCTATGGGGTGAAATTTTGCATGTTTTTAAACTTACTTTAGGCTCTGGAGGAGAGCTGAAGACCTGTGGTATGCAAAGATCTTTATCATCTCATCAGATTGGCTTATTATTACTTATTTGCAAATTATCTTTTAAGGATTGTACTGTATGTCTAATTATATGACGGACAACAAAGAATGAGTTAATTGTTGTTATTCTGCTTCTTTTAATAATCCAAAATGGGACAACCACTTCTTTTTCCAATTAAGTAATAATCCAACTTGCCCAGCTTCTGTTGGAAATTGTTAAAAATGCAATAAAATCAACAGGCGTGGCTATCTACCTGCTTCTTCCACTGCTAAGCTCTTGCCTTGTGCTTGTGACATCCAGAGCCTCCTGGATCCTGCTTGGGCAAAGCTCTGGGGTTTGGTTCCTCCTGGTCTTGCAGCTGCTTGGGGTAGTTTTGTATATATTTTAACCCTGTGTTTATTAATGGGTTCCACACTGTTCTCTCCTGATGATCCATGGGGCTGGTAAGTCATTGCTATGATTGCCTTAATTCCTTAATATTTTCCTTCATATGCAATGTGATTTTTGGGTTAGAATCACACACTTGGCCGAAACAAAGCAAAACTTAAGTCAGAACAAGTTAAACAATAATGTAACCAAAACCTGGCTGAAATTACAGGACAAACAGTAGGTATCTGTGTCATGGTTTAAACCCAGCTAGCAATTAAGCATCACACAGATGCTTGCTTACTTCCTTCCAGCCTTATATATGAATGTGATTCTGCATTTTCATACTGAATCCAAAACACAGGATTGCACCAACTACTAAGAAAACATGAACTCTACCCCAGCCAAAACCAGGACAATCTGACATGGCAGCTAAGACAGACTAGGAAAAAGTTACCTGACCCCAGGGGAAGTTGTAAGGGCAGTAGAGTTTCTCAAATAACTTTGGAGATTAGAGCTAAGTTTAAGCTAAAATAGGTTGTAGTTCAGACAAAGCCTGTCAAGTTCTGGAGCTTGGTATTGTTACGAAGCTTAAGGCCTAATACTGATACTTGACAGAACCAAACTGGCAGGACTACCGATGCTGCTGGCTCAGTTCTAAACTTAAAAAAACCTGGTTGCCTCCAAGAATTCATTTATGCAGTCTTGTGGCGTAGCTGTAAAGTGACCTTCCTGCATTTAGGGACAGATGCCATTTTCTCTCTGTATTAGTTCAAGATGGGGCTGAGCTAATTTATCATTCACAGAGTAGGAAGTGAAATTTGAAGTCCTTTCAAGTCATTGCAGCTGCAAGGAAGAGAGTCTTGTCTGCTGTCCTGTTCCTGCCCTCTGAGCTTCTGCTCCATCTTTGCAATGCTTCTGGGAGACAGCCGTGGCGAGGGCTGCATCCTTGTGAAAAGATGGCACTCCAAGGTCAGGCTGATCTCTCTAGGCATTAGCAGGTCCAGATGCCGAGCCAGTTTCTGTGGGAACAGTGGAAATATTTATTACTGAACAGCACTGGTAGTTGCCTGGTGACAATGATTCTGTTAAAGCAGGCAGCATTATCTATCTTGGGGGAATATATGATGCTAGCAGGCTGGTCTTCGGTGACAGAGTGCTGTTTAATGTGAGCTGAACATTTGCCTCACTACTATTTTAATATGGTGAAAATACTGTCACTGCTTAAAATACATACTGTGTTTCTTTTATACTTGTACAAGTGTTATGTTAGCTAGTGAATGGTGGATAATTGCCTTTTACTACAATACTCTTTATACAGTCACAATGAAATACAAGATACATGTTTTATTAGTTGTGAAATAGCCAAGTTGACTTCCAGGCTTCTGCCTAACTTCAGTGTTTTAAAGATTAATCATCCTTGAAATATTTATAATGTTTGCTATTCTTGGCAATTTGTATTACCTGCAGCCGTGCCACCTTTTCCATAGTGGAACAAGTGATCGAGGAAGGCTTTTCCTGATAAAAGGGGGTGGCTGTTCTCTCTATAAGTTAGAGCGCCTTCATTAGCAGCATTACACTAAAATTGAGAGTGTTAAGTTCCCCATCTGATGACAGATCAATCTATAAACTGATAGAAGGTGAAATGCAACCTTTTTGAGACTATCCACTATTTAGTTTTTGTTTAAGCTAATCCGCAGTGCAGAGGTCTCTGTGTGGACCCACTTCTTTCATGTCTAAGTTCCATACTAAATAAGGAGGGATATAATAAGTGGATTTTCTCATAATGTGGGTTTTTTCTTCAGTTTCTGGCAAGTGTGTCTGCTCATAGTATCTTTTTGCTAAAAAGAGGAAACAAGACCTTTTACCCCCAGGGGTCCATATCCGGACTGGGGCTATTTAATGTCTTCATCAGTGGCATGGACAAAGGGATCAAGTGCATCCTCAGCAAGTATTTTGTGGACAGCGAGCTGTGTGATGTGTAGACATGCCTGAAGGATGGAATGCCATCTAAAGGGGTCTGAAAACCCGAGAGAAGGGGCCAGGGGAAGGTTGTGATGTTCCACAAAGCCAAAGAAAGTCTTCACTGTGACGATGGTCAGACACTGGAACAGGTTTCCCAGAGAAGCTGTATATCCCATCCTTGGAAAGTGTTCAAGACCAGGTTGGATGGGGCTCTGAGCAACCTGGTCTAGTGGGAGTAGTCCCTGCCTATGGCAGGGGGGTTGGCATTGGATGATCTTAAATCTCGTCCCATCCTACACATTTGATGGTTTTTAACGTTGTATGGTGTATGGCAGTGGGGCGTGTGTGTTTCTTTCTGAACTGCAGCAACAGAAAACGGGCTTGCTCTCACAGTAGCAGGAAGGGGTAAGCTGTGTTACCTTTCAGGCGTGCAATATCTAATGCTTCTGTCATTTGTAACAATTTCCTGACAAGACTGATTTCTGTTCTCTTGTGACCAACTCTGAGCTCTGATTTTTTCAAGCGTTAGCCAAGCCATAAGATGTGACAGAAAGTGAATTACAGTGTAGTAATTCCCACCCAGCACATTCAGACACAAAGATGAAGGCCAAATGGCCTCTGTGCAGTCAAGTGTGAATTATTGTGCTATAATTTAATTCCTATTATATTTTACTGTGATTGCAAAAAATGTTTTTATTAGTGAACTTCTTTAGGAAAAGTCGTTTTTAAAAACAGAATTGAGAAGTGCAGCGCTGAGCTTCTCACAAAGACGTGTAAATAGCTTTATGCAATAAGGAATTTTGTTAAATCCTGAAAAATTGTATTTGTGTAGTTAATAACCCTAGGTAATGAATAGGTGTCATGGTGCAGACATCTGCTGTCGAAAAAGCTGACCTAACTCTAAGTATTCATTTTGTATCAGCTGCCAGCAGTTGCTAAGTAGGATGATTAGGTTTCTTTGTTTCTGACCTAGTCTTGATTTGATCTGGAAACCTGAGCTTGGAGGCAGTCTTTTGAGCCTTCCAGTCTTCTCCCAGTTCAGGCTATACAAATGTAATGTCTGCTGCATTTGGGTTTGGTCCGAGCAGGTACTGGGCAAATAGACAAGGTGGTTTGGTGGCAGCAGTTTGGAGGAGCATCAGAAAGGGATCAGGCTGATGTGCTGGGGAAAAAATAAGCCAACCTGAAAACAGCTTGGGTAGTTCTGGAGAGGAAAAACAAAAGGACCGTGAATGCCTTAAAAGTCTTTCTTAATTTTCCTTTTCCTTTGTCTTTCTGCAAACCTTAAGCATTCTTTTTTTTTTTTTTTTTTTTTAATTGAAAAGTCAAAGCTCATGCAGTTAAGGGGGCCTAAAGGTTACCAGGCTAAAACCTTCTTCCCAGTGAATTGTTTTTAAAAAATTAAGAGCAGC
This sequence comes from Donacobius atricapilla, assembly GCA_013397315.1. Taxonomy (NCBI): domain Eukaryota; kingdom Metazoa; phylum Chordata; class Aves; order Passeriformes; family Mimidae; genus Donacobius; species Donacobius atricapilla. Next base: position 940,003 of record WBMY01016587.1, read on the forward strand.
CATGTGCTTGAAATGACAGGATCTCTTGGGTATTGCCTGGCTTTCTCTTAGGATTCAGAAGGATGTTGAAATTATCCAACCATCCTGATCCAGGTCTGTCTCTTCTGTAGTAGTTCCAAGCTAGCAAGTATTATTAGATAGTGCTATTCCTCATGAGTCCTTGTCATAGCTAAGCACAGAATAAATACGGCATTGCCATTAAAAATGAGTACTTTCGAGGCAGTTAGTCTCTAAATGAATTTTACTCGTGTTCTCAGCAACTTACAGCTCATCAGGATATTGATGGGGCCAAAGCTGTTTCACATCTGATGGATATATGGGTATTAAGAACAGCATCCCAACGAAAAACCACAGTAGTTTTCCATGTAAGTGTTGCAATTACTGTGGTTTGGCATTAGATGCTAATGCTTGAAAAAAAACAAACCAAACCAAACAAATGCTTTCCCGACTTTTCCAATTAACCATGAGAATGATCTCTCTATACATCCTTTTAGAGTTAATAGTCCTGAGAAGCAACCAGGACTGAAAAATGTAGTGTGTCAAAGCTGACTAATATGGGTACAGGCATCCCTTAGCCAGTGCCCAGAGGTACCATGGAGAACCAGGAACGTTTTCACATCCGCAGCTTTCTACACATGAGAAGAGACCTTGTCCTGGGTCTTCCTGGACATGCAAGATACTCCGAGAGGACTGGTTTTTGGGACAGGCTTGAGGTCTAATGAGGCTGGTGCAGTAAAGAAAGAAGCAGAAGTGAGCAGCTTCCCTTTCATTAATCTCATGAATAGGGGAGATAACTGCCCACCCATTTCCTATTTTTTTTCACCTATTGCATTGTTACCTTAATTTGGCTTATTGCTGATTCCTGACTACTTTGTTAATGCTAAGCTTCCAGGTGAAGCTCTTTTTTGTGAAAACGACAGGAAGCCGCCAGGGGTTGGAGAGATCCTGACGTTCTGGGCTGATTAAAGGGGTTTGGTGGGTGAGGCTATGCATCCATTTCCTCAACCAATGGAGGAGTGCAGGACCCAAGGACATCTTTACAGATGAAGCACCTACATAATGCTAGGGCAGAGACATCCTTTGCAGCAGTGCAAGTGGAAGCCATGGCCAGGTTTTGTAAGCGCAAAAGCTTGCTGTGCTCATTCTTTCAGTGCGGCTGGAACACCTTTCCTGGATGTGAAAATTTGTAGGATTGCCCACAAATGGGTTGCCATTTCTCTTTTTCTGTTAACATCAGCTAAGCTTAAACTATTGGAGTTGCATAGAAAAAAAATACTTCTGAGAGTTTTCTGGCCCTAGTTCTCTCACACATTGAAGTTAGGCATGTTGAAGTACTCTAAGCTAAAATGAGAAAAGAATGACAGTGAGGGACTGAATTATGGCCACCTGCATTCTTGCGCCTCCTTCTCAGTTGCTGCTAACCTGCTCCCATGAGATCTGAGCAGATCTGCTGTTTTCCTGTTAGGGAGAGCACCCTTTGCCCAGCAAAAAAGAGCAAGAAGCAGCTCTTTATTGCAAATGAAACTTCTGATTCCCCAGAAGATATCTCTAACATCCAGTTTATCAACTCCACTCATGTTAAATGAATCCTAGAGTCATCTGATGTTTATTACCCCATGACATGTTCACATTTGTTCAGTTGTTTCCTTTATTGATCGTGATTTTTTTTGAATTGGATATGTTTGGTGATGTGGTTTTATTTGAATTTGGAAGACATTTCCTGCTGCTCAATGAGCAGCTCATCTGGGGAACATGCTGTGGTATGGGAAAAAATTAAAAGCATTGTCAGAGACTTCAGTAGATTTTCCTCACTTGGAATTTCCCCGATTTCATCAAACAGTTTTGTGTTGGGCAGCCTCCCTGGAATATCCCTCCCAGTGCCTGGCAGAATGATCCCCATTCTGTCACGGTTCTGCTCCAAGCTGTGGGATGTGTGCAATGGGTTTTTAGCTAACACGACACAGATGCTGCAATCTGCCCATTGTAGCAAGCGTGGGCCTGGGCTGGTGGGTTTTGAGTTACAGTGCAGTACTGAATGCATCCCATAAACACAAGGAATTCTAATCGCAGCAGCATATACTTAATATATATTCCCTTGTGCTTTGCTCTGTTGGGCTGCTTTGTGCCATGCTTGGTAGTGGTGGGTGCCTTACACCACATCCTGAGGTGTAAGTTTTGTTTCCTGTAAGACTCAAAGGTGCTAAAAATCCTTCTCAAGACAGTCTGTGCATTAGAATGGGCAGAGGAAGAGGTAAGGACTAGAAATATGTAATTTTGTTACTGCCACTCTCTCCTATACCATAATCTGTGGAAACTGAGATGCCTGATGGATTTTAGAAGCTTAGTCAAATTGTCACCTGTTCTTAAGTCTCCAGAATGTGGAGCCATAAATAAATATAGCATTTTACTACTGAGTTCATTTAATCACAGAATCATGAGGTTGGAGGAGACCTTCAAGTTCACTGAGTCCAACCCATGCCCTAAATGTTTTTGGGGTCTGATCCAAATCTCATGGCAAGTTGGTGATTCCATGTAAATGCACTCTGAATCTGGTTTCCTCAGCCCAGAGGGGTTACTTTGGGGAAAGCTATAGTGTAACATGGAATGGAAGGTAGCCTGGGCTAATCTCTCAAATCTTAATGCTTGCACTGAGTTCACTAGGTGGTGGGCTGCTCCCCTGCCCTGAGAGTTACAGCATTGTGCTTGGTCCTTATTCTCTTGGTAGACCGATTCTCTTCAAGCTCTTCTAGAAACAATAAGAAATCCATCAGTGCTGCTGATTTAAATGAGAATTTGTTTTAGTTTTTTCCCCCTCTTCAGCTCTTGTTGCTGAAGACCTGTCCTCAACTTTTAATCCAGTGTCTCATTTTTCTTACTGAAATGCTGGAGGCTGCAGTAAGGGCTTATTTTTAATATGAGGCAAGCAGATGACAAAAAGGAAGCTGGCTTTGGTACGTCAGTCTCGTGCAGCACTGTCTCTGCAGTGGAGTGGAGGGGGAGATGTGCCTGTTGGCTTACGAGCAAGGCAGTGTGGCTGGCTGTGCTGCTTGGACTGGGTAGGAGCGCAGCTGGGAGCTTAGTGCCCTTCCAGCCAAGGGTGTGGATGAGCAAACCCATGTGGCTGTCTCTCTGCTGGCAGGGGAAAACCATGGTGGTGCTCCACAAAGCCAGGGGCTGGTACTAAACCCTGCCAACTCCTGGTTGCTGTCCATTTCTCCAGAGGCATCCTTTTCCTCCCGCTAATGTGTCCATTCCTCTGCTGGAGCAGGGCAGTCGGTGCCGGGGCTGGCAGGTGTTCCTGGGAACAGGTATCCCCTTTATTCCTCCACTCTGAAAGACAGACTAATGGACGCATCCTATTTATCACCTCAAACTGTATTTTGCCAGCTTGGCTGCGCAATTGTGTGTACATGTTATTGGCAGTATGTTTTCAAGGAAGAATGCCTACTTGTAAGACTTGTAGGAAAATCCAGATCACTTGATTTTATTATTCTGTGTGAGTTTGTATATCTATATGAGGATGTATATGTGCTTTAAATGTAATTTTCATACTGTATAGATAAATAAATCCATAGAGAGATGGTCTGTCTAAACTTGGAATAATGCAAGGAACATTTGACACGCCTTCATGTCTTTGTCGTGACTTGAAATCCAACCTGTCATCACAATTTGTAATCTTATAGGCATGTTCAATTAAAAATCTTACTATTAGATATTGCTCTGGGGGAATTCTGAGGACTATAAAAATCTAATAATGTTTAGTTGTTTTCCTTAATTTGATCTGGAAAAAAAAAAAATGGCCTCTTGGCCAAATGCCAAATACATAATGAATTCCTATCACCAGCAGCCACCTTAGAGTTTGTGAGCCCTGGTCACGAAAGTGCTTGGAAGTCATGTGTTACAGTATCAGACAGCCATAAAAAAAAAAATAAATTCAGAAACCCTCAAGCTTACTTACATTTATAACAGAACGAGTCTGGGCCTAAATTTTGAGAGCTCATATCTCTAAGAAGCTGTTTTGGTGTGACTTCAGCAGTGCCACCTCTCCAGACACAGAGCAGTTGTTGTGAGGCACTGCAGGCATGTCCTTGCATCCTGACAGCTACAGTCCTTGTTTCAGATTGCATACCTGAATTCACAGGAATTTAAGATTAAAGAGCAGGAGGACAGTAAGATGGAGGAGATGAGGCACAAAATGGATGAACCTATAGTCTCTGTGCAGTGTCCTTGGGGATCTTAATTAAAAACAGGATCAGGAATGCTGTTTAGTAGAAACCCAAATGGTTTAGACTATTTGCTCTCTTCTGTGATTTGTGACACTGGTGCCAAAATCTTCCTAGTGGGCCCCAGAAGGTGGGACTGCTCTGTTTTGGTATCTGGCTTGATGTGGATTCCCACTTTGTCCTGTGTATTCTGCCCTGGTAATGTTGGCTGTCCCCCATACACTTATATAATATATGAGCTCTTTCTGCCTTTCTCTCACTAGGATGTTGAATTGTGGTCTTTCTCCTCTAAGCAGCCAGCAGTTATTGCAAAGCATAGTAACTTAATTATTTAGGGCCTGCACTGATTAGCCTCACATCTTGAGGCTATGCAGACTCTCAGCTGTGGAACATCTGGTGACAGCCCTGTTTCTAGGAGCCCTAGCCCTTGCCCAGATACAGTGCCTTTCTTTTTTGGATAGTATATATATGACAGATGTGAAATTCTCCAGCTCTTGAGGGAGTGCTTACATGTTGAATTTCATTATCCCTTGTTGGCCAGTTGGCAAAATGCAATCAAGAATAACTTTTGAGGAGGGCTGGTTATCCAATATCACTCTGGAACACTGTTATGGTGAGAAGCTTAGGGCACAGAAGAATTGATACAGGGAGATGAGATCAGTCTCATTAGTACTCACGAAAATGCAGTGAGTTAAAAAGGATAAACTCAGAAGCCAAAGGGAGCTGTGGGGTGTGAACCTCTCTGAGAGTTAGACTCACAACCAGTTTAGGGGCCAAGTTCATTTTAATATGTTTCACTGCAGTATATGATTTTTATTTTCATTTATTTATAATTTTTTTTGTGATAGTTTGCACTGGGATATGGCAATTTGAGTATCTTGTGGATGTGGTAGCTGCAGAGCTGTCAAATGTTCCTTAGTTTTTATAGATACCTTCATTGGTGGTCATGTAGTAATATTGCTTACATCTCTACAGCGTTATGTGTGAAGCCAAATACACATATGAAATGGTTAGTAACCAGACATACTACCTAGGAAGCAATAGAAATAGCAGCTAAAGCTGTGTGAAAGAGCTAAGTAGAGCTGAAAAATAATAGTAATGAAAACTATTTTTCTTGAGGAAGCCTGGGTGAATGTTTGTTCATAAAGCAGAATACATGGCTTTGACAATATTAAAAAAAAAATCTCTTTGGACACAGTTTGCTGTGATGCCTCTGGTGAGTTCTCAAGGCTTCATGTGTGTGGTGCTTTCTTGTGGTCAGACTCCTTATCTGAAGAGTGGAGGTGCCAGGCTCGGCAAAATGAAGGCCATGAATGCAGGGTCCTCAGTTCTTGAGCAGAGAGGTTGATTGAGCTCTGCTTCTATTGCATTGCAGGGCTGAAAGCAAAGTCTAAGAGAAAATCATGCCAAGAAACCAAGAAAGCTATTTACTTCCTGACAGTAAAATGGTGCTATTGTATAGTAGAGGGAGTGATGGGCGTTCCTTATCATAAAGATCCTGGAATAAGTCCCTAACATTATTTTTCCTTCCTTCACCTTTGTTTCCCTTCCTGCTTCCCAAAGGAGTGGAGAACTCACCACCCCATCTCCCCACATAAAATAGCAACCCAACAGATGATCTTGTCTGGGGAAAATTGTCACTGTTCCTCAGAGACTGTCTCCAGGGTAACTTTGTTTGCAGCATCCTCGAGGGGATGCTGCCCTTCAAATGATGTTCTGGGAAACAAAGCTTTTGCCTCATGCCCTCAAATACATTGCATTATAATCCTTTGAAGGTATCCGAGCACTCACTTGAACCCTGCAGAACGCACAGGACTGTCATGCCAAAGTAGGGCAGGACTGAATGAATAGGTGTCAACAGGATGTCTTGTTAGCAAATGTAGCTGCTTATGTATTGAAATAGGTGTTCAGTGAAGCAAGACACTGGCTTGAACACAGAGGTATCCGATTTAAAAGCACTCTCTGTTTCAAGAGCTGTGCTGTTCAGACCAGTTCCTCTCTTTGCATTGTTCCTTGCTGAGTATTAATTGATGTCCCGTTAACTAATTGACTCCCTTTCAAATAGGCAACTGTAGTAAATAATTTATTACTTGACTGGGAGGTCATGTGATGATTGGGATTGTTGGTATGGCACTTCGAATCTATCCCTTTAGCAGGAAGAAGGGAACATAGCAAAGAATCTTAATTCTTTTCCTGCAACTTCAGTTGCGCATCACACATCGGCATCAGGATGTCTTGCATACTTCTGTCCAATGCAGAAAGATCTGATAATTAAAAAATTTATCAGTCCCTGTACTTGCAGAAAATAGCAGAGATTTCTGTTGTGGCCTTTGAGTAAGTTACTAGTTAAATAAACTTTATCATTCCAAAAACTGCTTGTTTTGCTGGCAAAATAAGTAAGGGAGGCAGATTTGTATTTTGGATTCTTTCCTTCATTGTAGAAGGTAGTGTGGGGTGTCTCCTCCACTGGCAGGCTCCTCACTTTGATGAAACCTGCAGAAATTGAGTTATTTATGCTCTCTGTCCATTTTTGCCAGATGGGATTCCAAATGGACCAACAGGCTAAAACTGGTTTAGCAGGATACTGTGCAGCAGACATGATCCACGAGATTGATCTACATGATCTCATATTAAGTCCAATATTCTTGGAGAACAAAACCAATAAAAATCATCTCTTCTGCTACACAGTTGGTTTGTCACTGCCTGCTGCTTCTTTGTGTGGATGGCATCTGGCCCGACTTTCTCTGCTTTAGCAAGGTTGTAGGAGGAGAACTGTAGGGGCCACAGCCCTCTCTGGCCTTGAATGTCAGAAGTCAGCAGTGAGGGAAATAGGGGCTGTCCCTGCAACCAGGCAGGTTCTGTCTGGAGAACTCATGCAGCTGTGTGCTTCACGTGACCATGCCATGAGCTGTGTTACAGCATTAGCTGCTGATTGCATGGAATCTGTCTCCAGCACTTGTGGCTGAGAGGAACAGGGATGCTGTGGGTCTTTTTGTAAAGGTGGGGGTCCCTGAGGCAAATGCTATCGCACCATTACAGTTATATAATAATGCTGTTGAAATAAAAGCCTGTAGGGTACTGTTATAGATGGGGCTTCATTTTCACAAAGTTTCTGGACTTGACGCTGCCTTCCTTAATTTGACACCTTTTTTCCAAACAGAATATCCAAATGGTCCTTAAATTACACTGTGAGTGAAGAGCTTTATAGTAACCACGTGGAGTAATGTGTTTAAATGAAAGCACAGTGTTGTTTCAGTCTGGGGTTTCAGATTTACCTTTCAAATGCTTTTAATCTCTGTACTGCAAATTTGACAGATGCCTTTTATTGGTAGAAGACTTTTCATCTACCTGACCTAAAGGACACAGCGTTTATTTGCATTTAGGCAGGAGTTTGCAGCACAGTGAATTAGCAGTAAGCCGATACTTTAGTTCTTGTGTTTTCTTTGAGACTGCCTTTGTATTCTTTTGGATCATAACTTGAGTGCCTTAAATTTCACATATGTAGAATGTATCAATGCTGATTTGCACTGCAGACATTTGGTCTGCTATGTACCTTATGGATATGATAGGTACTATTAGTGTTTGTATCCTGTGCTATTTTTATTTTCCTCCACCTTTAAGTCTGCTGCTAGTACAAGGTTAAATCTGCAAAGGCTATAATGAGAAAAAGGGAAATGTTAAAATCCAAGCGTCCTTGGCATGGTGAATCTGACTAGATATCCCACAGTGCTGAGGTGCTCTAACTTTATCACAGTTGTATTTTAAAGTCTTAAGAGCCAGAGACAGCTTGCTGGATAATTGTGGAATATCTAGCACATCTTGGCAGGCTGGGTAGTTTCTAGTATCTTTCATTTTTCATTTCATTTAATCTTCCTAGTGCCAATATCTATTCCTGTCAGTCAGGTGTTGCTGTTCCATTTGCTCTGTGGTGGTAGTGGTATGATCAACTTTCAGAATTGTGGTTACAGCTACCGTGTCTCCCAAAGGTTACTTAGCTGCTGGAGGGAAACAAAGAATTGTCACAGCACTGCTGTAAATCTTTCCCCGGTGATGCTGCACATCCTTGTCCACCGGATGAGGACTGATTTCTGAACATCAGGGTGTGCCTCATGTGGGTCCCTTCTTGGCACCAAGTGCTTTCTCCTGGGTCAGTCTCTGGGTAGTGGAGAAGGCAAAGAGGAGCAACTGTAGAATTCTCATGCCCTGGCAATTTCTCTCCTGTTTCACCTGGGTTCAGAGGATTTATTTTTTCGTTGATTAATCAATTTATTTTCAAAATGGACTGCCTGCTTTTTTCTGGATGGTCTTGGATGATGATAAATTGAAGAGGCAGTCATTTTCAAAGTAACATTCTACTGGCATCATTCCTTGCTCTAGGTGATACTTTTTTGCCTGGTGAATAGGGTGATGTCTAAATAGGAGCAACAGCTGGTCTCTGTGTGCATCACTAGAGATGGGAGAGGCATATGGTACAGGAGATACCCTTTCCCAAGGAACTGAGAGAAAATCTGCCGAACCTGACCTTGTTCACAGCATCCTAGTGCTTGCTAAGGTCTGTCTATTCCTTGCTCTTTTTCCACCTCTGTGGAGAGTGTTCTTTGGTTTATCCAAGAAAATAATCCAGGAGAAATATTTAAGTAAGTCCTTCTCCTAAAGGCTTTTATAAGTATTTGCCTAGTTTTGGATCAGCTAATTTAATAGTAGGCAGGATTGCTGTCAGCAACAGTGTATGCTCACAGATCCCTGTTAAGATGCAAATAGTTACTGCAACTCTTGATGTTAGAGACACTATGAAAACCCTGGAACCTTTGACACAAGGAATAATCACTTCAAAAGTAATTAAAACCCCCCTCTGCTTTGAGGTTTGACATTTTTCCTACAGCAGTGTGATTTTTCCCATCAGAGCCAGCGGTTGTCTGAGTTTTGGTGGAGACATTCAATATGTATTTGTTAAGCAAACTCTTTGTCATTGTGAGGGCTCCCGGAAACCTCTTACCTTTCATTTACTCTTGGTGGATGGAAAAAAAAAAAAAGGCAAATTAACATAAAAAATGTAGTTTCAGTGTTTGATGGCCAGGCCAAATTTTGAGCAATGTAAGAAGAAAATGTGATTTCTTTTCAGTCATTTGGGATGGAAGATGAATTTTCTAACTAATAGGATGCTTCTAACCAGAGGAAAAATCTTGACTAAAAACAGCTTGGATTAAATTGTATTTCATTGTGAGTCCAAATGAAATGAATTAAATGTTTTATTTTTGCCTTTTAGCTTTGTTTGGTTTTTCTTGTTTGTTTGGTTTTGTTCGGTTGGTTTTTTAAATAATATTTTAGCATAATTTTCTTCTGGATTATTTCAAAATAAGCTTCCAGAAGGTACTCAATTACTTTAGGACTGCTTTTGGGTGACTAGAGTATTTAAATGAAAAAAAAAAAAAAAACAAAACAAGTAAATTACGGTGTGATTTTGAAAAAAATCATCTTCTGCATCACTGAATGTGCATCATTCAGTTATATCTTGGGATATTTTGTGGCATGCCTTGTTGTGATATGTAGTGTTTTTCTTGGAGGACCCACTTTTAAGAAATAGAAATAAGTGATTACCTTAGACTGTCAACCTGTGTTTAAAAAGAAAAAAATCTGTGTTACCCTCAAATTTAGTGCAGGGAACCTTTTGATGATGCGATTTTAAGTTATTGCCTATCTAAGACAAATGAGAATTTTACTTTGATGACTACAAATGCATGTTTTGTGAAGTTCTCTCACAGTTGTTTTGGTTTCCTCTTTGCTTCTTGTGAGATTCACGCTGCTCATTAACTGAACAACAATGAGGGTTACATGGGAAGGGTTGTGTTCCCAGGAGAGAGATTTCCTTGGAGGCACTGCCTGCATCTTTTTTAATCTGAGTTACATTGAGTAATGAATAGGCTATGAAGGACAAGTGAGGTAGATAGTGAGCGCAGTTAAGTAGTAGGAAAATCTTCCCTTACTGAGCTGGTTTGACTGGGCTGTTGTGTGCAAAATTCTTAAGCTTTCAGTCACTTTTCATACTCCTTGCATTTTCCTGCATTGCTGTCATCTTAGTCTTTTTCAGTGAGCCCCTTTCCCTCTTGCTGGCTTGTCACTCTTGCTGCTCCTTGAAGGGCTTCTGGCAGAAATGTGAGAGGGGTCAAGGGACTGAGAAAACCAGGAAAAGTGACGATCTTCGAAGGAGATGACAAAATTTTGAAAGAAATTAAAGTGACATGAAATTGCCTATCTTAGGAGGGTGAGGCAAATGCTTTCAAATTTAGGCCTGTGCTGTTGTGGGCAGCACTTGAGGAATACATTCAGTTGATTTGACATCATTGGGTAGTTGAGTAAATGAATACCTCCACCTACTAGTGTTTGATGCCATTTGTTGTTGTCAATGTACAGCAGGTTTTGGGGAGTTGGAGCAAAGGCAAGCAGAACATATGAATGTAGTGATTGTAGGGCAGCTCTTTCATCAGCTCTAGTTACACACTAGAAGACAATGAATAGATTATAACTGGGCAGTAGCTAGAATCAAATAGACCTGAGGAGCAAATGGGAATATTTTTTTTGTTTGGTTGGTTTTTTTTTTGGCTTACTAGGCAGATTATTTTTCAATCTTGTCTGCTTAGGCTGGTGCGTGCAGGAGGACAGGTTTTACAAGCACAAGAACAGCCTGTACCTTGCAAAGAGGTAGCCAACAAGCATGCAGACCCTTCATCTTTGTGGGTTTCACATTTTATGAGGTGATTTTTCCTTCACTTCTAAATGTTCTTCTATGCCCATTGTAAGACAAACTTGGCCAGAGTGACTTATCCAGAAGGATGGATGGAGTGCAGGAGAAGGCTCTGAAGGCGTTCATGGTCTGCAGTGTATGATCAATATTCTCCACTGTCCCTGGGCACCAAATGCATTCTTCCACATGATACAGTAGCTGTAGCTTTGGGTGACTTGGACTGTTGTGTCAGGTGACAGCCCCTGGCATGTAAGCAGCACATTGAAGATGTAGACGTAAGAGACGGAAAAAAATCCAAATCTGAATAATAATATCCTTTTTCTTTTAATGTATTTTTCCCCTAAGCTCTGTTGTACAGCTGGCTGCAAAGTACATTTGTTTCAGCATGCATCCGAATGTAGAATTGTGTTGGTGTTACTAACTTCCTATGTCTTAAACTGTAAGTACTAATTGTAGCTCACAAACAGTGGGACAGTGGGATGCTATCAGAACACTGATAGAAAAACGCACATTTATAATGCCAACCAGCTTGTAGATAAAAAAGGTGTGGAAGCACCTTGTACATCAGCATCAAAGGAAAGATGTCAGAAAGGTGTGCAGCCTGTGTGTATTTGTCAACATAGATGTCTCTAGAAGTCTATTATTAATTAGGAAAGTGTTCTACTACAAATTACAAAAATTAGCAGGAGACTGATTTCAGTTACTCTTGTTTGTTCTCATTAACACTTTAATATAACGTGTACTTCAGCCAAATAAAGAATGGAACCTTTTTGGTGCATTTTGAGAGTGCCTCAAAAAGGACCTTGGTTTATACTTTACTTTGTAGCCTAATTAAAACTGATGATTAAAACATGCAAGTCCCTTAAGATGACTATGCTAAACTGATTTTTTTTTTTTAATAAGCTGAATAATGTTTAATGTTCAGGGTAAAACTGTCTAAAACCAGAATTACAGCATCTCATTATGTTTTGTATTTAAACTTAAGTTATTAACATCAACACTACCACTAATAGTGGTTATTATTGTGGAAGGTCATACAGTTACTAAAATCACATATGAATTCAGAAACACACATGGCTTGCATCTCCCCATACCAAGTAACAGGGTGGCAGCCCTTGTCTCACTGTCTCTGTGTCTTCCCAGGACCTGATCAGACGTGATTGTGTGCCTGCAGTTTCGGGAAGGTGCAGTCAGTGTGTGTAGAATGGCCCCAGTTGAGCTTTATCTCTGTTGGGTCAGCTGGTGATGGGAACAAAGGAACTGTGACAGCAGACATCTGATGTGACATCTTGTGGTTTTGGTGACGGGACATTGTGCTCTTCCAGGGTAATTGCCAGACTGAAGCTGCCCTTACACACCGATTTGGGTCTTGATGTATTTTTGATGAGAATTATTTTCCATCTCTCATTTTGGAAATCTCAAAGATGCAGCCTTGCTTATAGCTGTCTGATTTACCCTGCCTGAGCAGGGCTCACCCCTTCTTCTGCACACTCACAAGGGCTTTGCTGTGTAACCAGACTACTTAGCAGAGCAAAGGACAGTCAGGAGAAGCTGAAATCTTGGGATTAAAGGATCTGACTGTGTGCTGGTCTTTGATCTCCTTGATGGCATTTTTTCCAGCACTTCCTGGGGCTGCACGGGAGGCTTACGACGTGCATGGCACCCGTGGAGATATGTGCTTAGGGTGACAGGAAGCAAGCAGGCCATCATACACACTTTCCTGCTTGTTGGTATCATGGCATGCTGCAGAAATCTGCAGAAATGAGCCCTCAGTGATGTGTTCCCAACCTGTGGCTGTTGTACACGGTGAAAAGGTATTTTAAAATGCTGCACTAGGACTCCTGCTTTTTATGCAGTGCTGTTGTATTATATGAGATAAAGGGTTCTGTTTGGCTGTTACACTTACAGTGCATGATTTGATCTGATTGATTTTGTTTACTGATTTAGACAAGACCGATGACATGACTTAGGGATACAAGAAACCTTGTACACCTTAGTCCTTTGAGGTGCTATAAAGCATCCTTTGCCAGAAGCAGAGTAGTCTCATTGCTAGATCACTTTTATGGGAGCTCTGGGCAGCTTGAGTCTCACAGTCCTCCTCAGACTCTGAGGATTACAGCCATTACTCCGAATTTTCGAGGTATTGCTCTGTGAGGTATTATTTACATGTGATGAGGGAAGTGGGTATAGTTTGTGCTTGGGGAAGTAGAGACAAATACTATCTCTGTTGCCATTTTATTAAAGCTATTGCAAACCATCGCTTGCAAGAAACGTGAGCACACAGAGACATAATGTCAAAAAGTGTGGCGGACTGTAGGGGAGAGCCTGATGTCCACAGCACCTCCAGTGATGTGACAGGGTCTGTATTTAACCTGATGAAGAAGAACAGTGCTTCACCCTTGTCAAATTACATTGAGAATTCACCAGGGGAGTGAAACCTTAACCTTTCTTGCTGCATTGCATGGGGGTGTGTGAAGGATTTTAAATAATGAGTCCTGCTGAAAATAGTTCCCTGGTGTAAACAGAATATAAATGCTCAGAGTGCATGGCTGGTGTAGTCTTAAAGGCTGCTTTAGCTTGTCTGCCTGCTCTGAGAACTATCTTCAGCTTCTACTATCCTTTACTTGTAGAAATTGCTTACTTTTTCATTCTTGGGTGGGAGTGATCAGATCACCCCTATTTTGAGAACAGCAAAATTCAGTGTACTTCAGGGTCTTAGGTTGCCTTTACCATGATAGTGTCCAAATGCTTGCCAATGTTTCAGTGTCTGCTTCAGTGGGAGTCAGATGCACACTTTTCTCACTGTGATGACAGGAGCCCTTACTCCTCTTTGATTGTACTAGTACTTTCTGTAGCTCCTAGATGGATGCTATGGCCGGGGTGTTCTTAGGAAGGTAACCCTCCAAAACAGGCTGCCTGTCCCCAGTTAACTTACAGGATACGGTCCTTGGTTTGTCCTAAGCCCTCTGCCTTACGTAGATGTTGACAGGAAGTTGTTGCTGAAACCCATGTGAGGGTATCAGTTTGTGTGTGGATGATCATGTGCTAGTCTTTGTGGCAGTGTCCTGGCCTTATTCAATTTACTAGCAGAACTGTAATTTCAGGGTTGGAGATACTTGGGTTTTACTCCAGCCCCATGCATGACCAGTGGTATCCGGAGCAGCCCTGCTTTGCTGTGCTCTGCCTGGGTGAGCTGTGCCCTGCAGCTGTTGATTGACAGCTGTTCTGAGACCTCGATGTGACAACTGACACTACATCAAGTGGCGCGGGGCCAGAATCCCCAAAGGAGATCAGGAAAGATGATCTGGAGAGCAACTGGTCGCCTGGGTCATGTCTCTTGGGCTTGGATGGCAACCTTCCAACCAAGGGACTCTCTCTGACGAGGAGGGGACCTGTCACCCTTTGGGTTTGCCAGCAAAATCCTCTCTCTCTCCCTGGCGCACAGCTCCTGCTGTCTTCTGTGTTGGCACCCCTGCTAATGAATGGGCTCTTAAAAGGTCTTGGGTTATTGTTTGAATTTCTGGTGCTATTTTGTGAGGAGGACGAAGTAGGTGATACCACAAAAGGAATGAAGGCACTGCTGTGAGTGGGGTTTTTTTAAGAGATGTAACCTGAATGTTTTCACACTTCACTTCTTTGAAAAATAGAAGGTTTTAGCCTTCTTGACTTAATAGGTTGCAGTGAAATGTAGATGTGGGTATCAAATGAAACAGAATTTCTAAATTTGCTTATTTGAATTATTGTCCTTGAAACAAATTGTTGTCACTCTGTTTTATATTTATAAGAAAAATGTAATCCCTTGTACATTTATCTGAAAGTGTAATAGCCTTTTGTTTCTGCTACTCAAGTCTTCCTTCAGGGGGAAAATAGGTGTTTATTCTGCCTAGGTTTTTGCAGTTGCTTACAGTTTAGTACTCCTTTGTACAGAAAGCGTTGGATTAGCTCAAAGCGCTAGGCTTCATTGTTTGGCACTTTGGGACATGGAGGCACTCTGAATAGGTGTAAATAGCAGTTTATATGCGTGGTGAATGTTGGGAAGCCTGGATTACTGGGAAGCAGCTTCAGAAACTTGCAGCTGATTTTAGCTTTGTGGTGCATCCACCTTGGCTGCCCTTCTCTTTGACTGTCACAAGGAATAAAGGGAAGTAATATAAGGAGAGTTAAAATGCGTCTCTTTGGTGCTCTAGCATAGCTTCCTTAACATGCTGTGTGGATCTTTTGACTTCAATACCTGGCTCAGATCCCTAGAGGCAGCTCACCGGTAGGTTGGCTCTGACCTCATCCTTCAGGACTAGGGATCCTGGAGATTTGATGCTCTCCAAGAGTTGGAGAGATGTTAGTTGTTGGGAGGTCTTGAGCAGTGAGAATAGACCTGGGACACAGAGAATTTCAATTTTGAAAGTGCAGAAAATACCTCCTATTCTCCTAAAAACTTGCTGTGTACTTTGGACCAAGATTAGTGCAGAGTTCCTAACTGAAGAAGCAACTATTGCTTGAGAGATTTTTCTTTCCCTGTTTTGAAGAAAGCTAATGATTTAATTTTCTTTTCACTCTTCCTATACGCGACAGTTAAATAATTTAGTTGTTTTGCTTCCTTATTAGAGGAAGTATCTGCTTTAGAAAAGATTAGATGTGCTTTTACATTAAATTTTCCTAGTAAAAGGAATGTGAAAGGAATTTCACTGAGCCAATGAAAAATAGCTCTATTACAATAGCTACTAAAGGTGAATCTTAAAATTTATTTTTTAATGGAGTCATGAAAAGCATTGGCAATATTAACAGTGTGCTCAGGTCTCTTACCCTCTTTTTTTAATTAAAAATAAATCTTCTGGTTCCATTTATGTTAATGCACTTAGTAAATAATTTGGTAAAGAAAAAGCTGCAGGAATGAGGCTTGGAGTTAACAACCAGAAGGGGAATGCACTTGACTTGGGCTGTATTGTTGCCAAAAGACTTCTGTAAATGTTAGAAACTCATGATCCTTTAAGCATATCTCCCCACTCAAGGTCACTGCAAACCCTCTGTGCCAGGAGTTAAATGTGCCGTGGATGCACTGAGGTTGTCTTGACATTTTGAGCAAGACACATGAGGATGCTCTCCACATTCACAACAGTTGCTTCTTCTCATCAGTCTCTTTGCTGGCTTTCTCTTTCTTCCTTCGTTTTGGTAGAGATTCTTATTTCCTCCTGCTTTATATGTCACTGAAGCATTTCTTTCTTCTTTGCTACCTACTCCCCTCTTCTTCACAGCTGCCTTTTGTGCAAAAAAACCCCTGGGTAACTTCTTTTTTTTTCTCTCTACCTTTTCTGTCAGTTTCTTTCCTCGTCTCCAGCATGACCCTTTGCCCTCAAATGCTTGAACTGTGGCTCTTTGTCTCAAGATATGTCAGGAATTAAGTTCTCTGGGACATTAATCTGTGTCACCTTTATTTGCTTGGGAAGGTGCCATGGATGTTTATGGCACTGCAGCTGTAGTGATCGTAATGTGAAAGGAAAAGTTCTGCCTTTGCTGAAAGTTTGTCTTTTTTATAGTTTTGATGAAACAGCTGGAACTGGGGGGAATACTGAAGGTCATAAAAAAAATTCATGAAATGGTGTTCCTTGCATCCTTGCCTAACAAGATCTGATCCTATTGGCATTGTATCATTGGCAGGATGCTGGAATACCATACTAATGTCAAAAGCATTGAGATAAATGACAACTCCATTAATTGGGTAGGCATTTGTGCTCAACTTGGGAATGTAACATTTTATAGGTGTGCTTGGGGCAACAAAAGGGGTAGCTGTTGAAAAGTTACTGGGCTCAGATATTTACTGCTGGGTATGTTAATGTGAGTGCCAGCATTGCTCTGTCTGTGGAGCTTGCACTGCTGGAGAGGGCGTTTAGGGATGCTGGGCACATCGCCTGGAAGGACGTAGACACTCTGCATATATCAGGTTTTTTCAGCTGCAGTCCCTTAGCACAAGGGGAGCTGTACACAGGCAATATGCGCTGCCTACTGATCAGGCACACAACTCCTGCCCAGGCGGGCATTTTTAGGGAGCTACAGCTAGATCCAGAAAAGTAATTAGACACTTCAGCTGACATTGAAATCTGTGGGAAGATAGGAAGTAAGATGTTTGGTAGTTTTGTGGATATCTATGTTTGTTGTTCAACAGAGCATAAATTTTAAAAAAATACTATCTCTAAACTATGCATGGGTTTGGGTTTTGTTTTCCAATGTTGTAGCAGAGGTATCTGTAGACGTTTTCTTCAAGCTCAGTAGTCAATCAGTGAAAGAGGTGGTGGGTTCTGCCTCCAGAGTAGCAAGGAAGAAAATGCATCCTCTGCATGCATTGCCCAGCTTTAAACAGACTGCGGAATTTGGTTGCTCAGGAATCTGTGGAACAGAAATGCTCTTTTTGATGGTTTACCGCCATAAACATTATCTTCCTGGTGACAAAAATACTGTTATATTTATACCTCAAAACTTCCTGATAGTAAATGAGAAGTAAGAAAGGTGGTTATTTATCTTCTGTATTGGAGAAAACATGGCTTAGTAATTTTTTTTTTTTGTATGTGGATAATTAGTTACACTTGTGGAGCTCAAGTAAATTGTACAGCAACAACTTGTGCTTTATTTGCCTAAAGAACTATTATTTACAATAACATTTAAAAAAAAAAAGTATCCTGGGCTGATTTTCACATTACAGGCTCATTTTTGGGGGGGACTGGCAGTGAGGCATTGTTTTCTGTTTTCATTTTGTGAAAGAACCCTGGAAACCTGCCGTCTTTGTGTATATATGCCATGCAGATTTAATAAGGAAATTACAGAGACAGTAAAATTGGAGCCCTGACATGCCTTTTCTTTTTCTTTACTTCATTTTTTTAAAAGAAACAAACAAACCCAAGCTTCTTGTCAGAGTTGAATCACACTTGCAGGCTTCTGCTGCAGCCATTGCATCACATTGGTTAAAGAATTGAAATTGCAGCTGGCTCTGAGGACATTGAGGTTTTGGAGTTAATGACATTAAGGGGACCTTTATAGCTTATCTACCTTTCCACAAGTGGCAGCCAGGATATACTCATTTTAACTAACATTTCTGCTTCAGGTAATTTTATATGCCAAGCAGGTCTTGAATAAAGTTTGAAATCCCTCTGCTTTTTTATTTCATGGTGTTGATTAGTTAACAGGTTGCTGTTAATAAAAACAGGAGTTTTCAATTGTTCTGCCCTATGCTCAGCTGACAGTCTGGACTTAGCCTCAGGCCAAGTGCAAAGCAGTGAGGGCATTGCAAAAGTATGAGGCAAAGCTTGCAGTAGTGGGTGATCTGATTTCCCAGATGAGATTGAAACTTTCTCCCTGCGGAAGGTGGGAGACTCTGCAGGGGAGTCAGCTCAAACTGAATGCTTTAGCACAGCTGGCGTTGGAGATTCACAGTAGTCTCAAAGCTGGAGGGGATGTGGCTGAGCCAAAAAGGAGGTAGCCAGCAGGAATATCAAGCCATGCATTTATTAAAAACATCTTTAACGTGATTCTCATCACATGAATAGCACTGACTGTAGCTTCAAAACTATCATTAAAGCCATAATGGCTGTGGGGGGAGTTTATCAGCGGTAACAATAACAAGTCAGGTTTTCAAGGCACAGTTGGGTGCTCAGCAGCTGTGACTTGCCTGAGTTGCCCACTGCTGTCACCTTCAGGGGCCAACTCCCATGTCACAGCTACTGTGACCCCAAAAGTCACCTGCAGAAACTGGTCTTCAGGTACTCCCTGTCAGCTCTGCTTTTTCCATGTCTCACTTTCTTATTTTAAAAACAACTGTAAGTTATTACTATGGCTGCCACAAATCCAGCCATTGCCAGGCTTTAAAGGGTGTGATGATCACCATGGTTCTGATAACTCATGTTCCCCAGACTGGCAGCCTTTTGAGTGGTGATTTTTATGGTGTACCCCATCTCACAACTCTCCAACTAGGCGAGGCCCCAAAATAATATTAAGCTATTTGACATGAAAAAAAAAATATCTTCAGGTAAGAGAATAAAGTTGTGCAAGACCTTCTGGTAATGCTGTCTTTTCTCCATACGGTTCTGATGGAGAATGACCAGGTAGATGCTTGCATTTCAGATTTTCAATTTTGAGTCAGTGTTTGACAGGAGCTGGAAAGGAATTTGTTTTTTGGTTTTTTTTTTTTTCAGGTGTCTTAAACATCAGGAATGTGGGGTAAAAATGGTAGTGGTAATCTTAGCTCAAAGGAAAAAGGTTTTGTAGCTGTAATGGCTTCACCTGAGACCAGATTTTTGTTTTGTTGCAGTTGTTGTCAGAGGTTACACTCTCCAGAAACACAAATTGGATTCTCTCTTCCTATTCCTCAGCTGAGTTCCAAAATGTATGATTTGTGGCAAGATTTTGCTGTAGGCAGTGGGGATTTTTTTTTCCTGATGTTCTCTAAGAAATTGATATTTATGACAAACGTGTCTGTTTTTCTTACACCATCTCCTATTTCTTATCTTTAACATTCATTAGAGGTGGTTTGTTCCATAGAATCCTAATCCTAAAGGAACTCAGTAGAGTGTGGCTGTGTGCATCACTGTGACAGTGCAGATTCCCTATCTGCTAAGAAAAGCCAGAGGCATTTTTGATCATGCCAAAATAATTTTGAGGGGAAAACAGAGGAAAATTTTCCCATCCTGACTGGAATGGTTGTGTCTCCAATATAATCAGTGTATAATTTGGGGGTGGGGAAAAGGGCATGAGAACTCCTCAGTGAAAATACTGGATTTCTAGTATTAGAAGCACTGTATTTTAATTTGAACTTTTTTTCAAAGTGAATAAAAAAAAATAAACATTTGGAAATGAAAAAGTATTCAGGATTAGTTTCATCTCTTCTTTTAGAAGATGTTTAAATTGGGCATTCTGACAACTTGAAGTTTTTGTTTTGCATGTATTTTTCTTTTTCCAGAAAGACTTCTCAGAATTTCCCTTCCTCTCATGAACAGATTTAGTTTTGACAGATCACCATTTTCTGATGAAAGAACAAGTTTTTTCCAGAACATTCTCAGCTGGTGCTTCTGGGGGCTGTACGTAGTGAACAACACCAACCTGACAAGCATAATTTCTTAATCCACGTGTGAGTCAAGTAAAGCATAAAAACAGGGGCATGTTATGCTGGAATAAAAGTGTAGATTCTATGGGGGTTTTATAGTTTTTTAATTTTACTAAGTAACAGTGTGACTTGAACCACAGAGCTTTGGGTTTAAACTAAATGTAAAAACAGGTAGTTTGTTGCACTTTTTTTTTGGAATGAGACAAATGATGAAATCCGGTTAAACAGTAGCACACTTTTTTATGTTAGTGTATTGTGTTGTCTGGCATAGAAGGCACATGCTATATGCATAATTAAGAAATTCATTTGTGGGGGAAGCATTTGTACACATGGCAGGCCTTGGAGGAAGCACACTCATGCTTCTTTCAGAAAAGCTGCTTTTTTTTTCCTGCCTTTTTTTTTCCCTCCATCCAGAAAGAGGTATAACACATTACAAAGAAGGCACCACTTGTTAGGTGGGTCTAGAGCTGTTACAGATGAGGATAGCAGAAATACATGCAGTTGCGGTAATCCATAGGTCTCTGGTTGGCTGCTGGAACCGGGGCTGGGCCTCAGCCATGATCTCTCATTTGCAGGTAAAAATATAATGAAAGGCTAATTTCCTCCAGCCCTTGGTCACTGTGTCCTCTTCTGGGTGGGGACTTCAAAGCAGGCAGCAGTGGCTGTCCTAACAAAGGTGGTGCTCCTGCAGCTGATGGTGGTTTCAGCTCACGCTGTTCAAGGTGGTCTCCGACTGCCGCCTGCGACTTCTTGTCAGCCTTGGGGCTACCCCTGTGTGCCACCGGGCCTGGGGAGCAGCAGCACACACACACAGGTGTTTGTCTCTCACTTCAGTAGAAATGTGACAGGCTCTTATCATCATTTCTGCATCTTTCAAATCTCACTGTAAAATGGCGAGCATACAGAAACAGAATGAAGAAACCTCTGGGGTTTTTTTCCCAACACTTGTTACTTTTCTTGGTCTCGGCACACAATAACCCTCTTCTCTAAATTTGCAGTTTTGTTCCTCAAGGTCCTGTGCACCCCCCAAATCTTGTTGGTCTCAGCAGTGGATCAGCAGTTCACTGGCCTGAAATATCTGTGGTATAGCTACTAAAATTTCGCTTGGCTTCTTCTTGGATAAAATTTTAGCCCCTGAGTCACTTTGTCCTCACCCTCACACAGCTTCTGCGTGCTTGTCCTGCAGACGAGGAGTGAGGTGTTCATCTAAAGGTCATTGCCTTAATGGAGATATGGGTGGAAGGGGTCTCATAATTGGGGATGCCTGGACTAGGAAATGGCTGTCCTGCACCAGGCTGGAAGGTAGCAGTTCTCTTGCTTTTTGTTTTATCTTTTGTGATTTTTTAATACCTGTAATTCCACTCCCTGCACTAAATTTCAGGGATAATAATTGTTACTTTTAGAAAGCACATATTTTTCAGTGCCCTAAAATGCAATTATACAGAAACTTCAAGTGGCCTGAAACCTGCAATTTCCATTTTCTTTATGATAGGATATGGGAAGAAAGAGTGATGAAGTAACCAGTTATTTAGGCCTAGATATTATTTTCAGTTGGATGCTGATGTACAACACTTGATTGCAGTAACTTCTGCTAAGCAAAGTGACTTTTCTGAGGTTCTTTGGCTTACTTGTTTATTGTGAGTGAAAATAATTGTTTCAGTGATTTTCTTCCTCTGTTGGTTCTGAATTGACTTTACTTGAGGTCTTTTTCAGCTACTTTTTGAAATTGATTGTTATTGTAATTGTCTAGACTGCCCTTGTATTTCAGTAGACAAACCTTGAATGGCAATGTAAAGTAATATCTTGTTAGTTTTATCAAACCTACAGATTTGATTAAAATGTGATGGAAAAGTGCCTGTGGTACGTATGAGGAAGTGAGGGCAAACCTTTCCTGAATCATTGTGGGGATCTCACATGAGGATTGCTGGGAGAAGCTGTAAAAGCTAAGTGATGTGTATTAATAGAACTGTGCTAAGTGTTTTAGTATATTTCAGAAAAATTGTATCTTTTTTTTTTTAATGGTAATTTGAAATGGCAAGAAGAAAATGAAGTCTGGAAATTAATTTGACTGTTACAGTGTAACTTTGCTGTGAGCTTATGGGTAGGGCCCATAGCACAATTAATTCTTCTCAGGCAGTGACAGAGCTGCTTGACAACTGCACCATCTGGCTGGGTGTGGGATAGACGGGATTTTATCAATATTTATTTTATAATTAACCCCTACAGTGCTGGTCCACATATAGGAGGAAGGGGTTTGCAAGTTGCTGGTTACTGCGGGGTTGGAAGCAGGGTGTGGACTGGGAAAGATATTTTAGTGACTGGGAAGCAGAGCAAGAGCTCACTTTCATGGGGATTGGCTCTTCCATTGTGGTGGGATATCTTGAGATCTGAATACAGACTCTGGATTAACTGGGCGTTGCTCATTGCCATATGCACCCGCCAGTGGGAGCTGGAAGATGGTAGCTTAGCAAAATGTAATACACTGAGTATACTGGATTCCTGTTGTGTCTAGTCTGGGCTGAGCTGAACCTGCAGCATCTTCTGTGCTGATAGGGTTTCTCTCTTGTGCCCCTTTATTATTCTCACCAAACAGTTAGAAAGTTACTCTTTGGTGAAGTCTCTTTTCCTTGACTTGAGGGGCAGTGAATTGGTGGGAAGCAGAAATACAGACCTGTACGTAACAATATTATGCAGTCATGTTCCTGTGTGTAACAAAACTAGCTATGCCACAGCAGAGTCTAAGGATATCCTGGAGATGAGGTCTTTAGCCTGTTCCTGTTCCCACTGATTTTGGGTGGATGACAAGCCAGGCTCTTCCCCTGTGATTGTACTTGGCTTTGGCATGTTGGTATTGAAGAGCTTTGTTCTGGTTGAATCATTAGGTATTAGTGATAGAGGCAGTGTGTAGGGTTCCTCTTGAATATTTCCCTTAGTGATTTTTAGCTTTAGTTGGAGGATTGGCATGTGAAATGTGTTCTTGTCTGTTGTCATTGCTACCTCCCTTCAGGGCTATCATTGAACTCAACAGGAGTTCTAACACAGAGTTCAGGGAAAGTGTGGCAGGCCAGTGGAATCCTTGCAAATCTGTTTTTTAGGAAATATCTTTTTACACTGATCCCAGGTGCTAGTAGCACTGGATTACGATGTGCTTTTTCATAGGAAAGGCTGAAACACCACCTAGTGCATACACTATTTTTTTAGGAAATACCTTTTTACACTGATGTAATGATATCTTACTCAATAGAGCAATAGGTTGCAGGGGAGAAAACAACAGCCCATGTCTTCTCCATTTTTTTCCTGCACAATAGATGGGTAAAAGTCAGCTTATGTTAATTAGCTCTAATTTCCCCTTCTTTCTCACAATCAGTCATTTTTGTTCAGGAGATGATAGGAGATGCCTTTTTCTTTCTTCTGTTCCAAGAAGTGAGAACATCCCTAGGGAAATTATTACTGGGTCAGGCTGAAGACTTGCTGACCCAGTGCTTTGTCTCCAGGAGTAATTAGCAACAGATGAGGTGAAGGGAAAAGTAGTATGAGAACAATGGCACATCTGCAATCTTCTGATGTAAAGAGTTTCTAATCTGGAGATAACATCTGGAATGTCAGGTTAAAGCTAAAGCTACTGATGGAACTCAATCTCTGGGAATTTGTCTAGTTCTTTTTGAATGACTCTGGTTTCTACGCCATCCTGCTACAGTAAATTCCTAAAGACACTATAAGCTGCGTGCAAAAATACATCACTATGATCGTTTTTGAACCTTGTCTCTTAAACTGTTTTATTGACTTCCCTCATTTGTGCTATTAGGACGAGTACTGAACAATTATTTCCTATTGCCTTCCTCGTACCATTACCAGTGCTAGGCATGTCAAACTTTTCTCTGTGTTCTCTTTTCCACGTTGAAGTTGTTGCTTAATAGTGGGACTTTGTGCCCGTGGGCTCCTGTACCTGCATGACTTGCAGAAGGATGCTACCTCTGTGTACTCTGACCAGTCCTGAGAGCTCTCATGGAGGCAAGGGGAGAGGCAGAACAGTCACTTTTCTTTCCCTCAGTGTTTTCAGCTCTCTCAGCTGGTGAAAAGAGCTAAGTTGGGGATCCTGCTCTTGCACTGACTGGCCTTACGACCACCGATGAGATACTTGGGCTCATTTCCATGTGTCAAGAAGGCCCCTGAGATGGCAGACGAGCGGGAACAAGGTGCTTTCAAGCTGCTGTAGCAGCAGTGAAGCAAACAGAGGTGCTGACAGTATTGCCAAAGTGAGGCTTGCAGGGGAGATGCAGCACCAGAGTGAGCATTGGGTCTTGGCTGAAGCCCCATGTCAGTCCTTGAATCAAAGGTCATGCTGGTTCTTCTAACTACTTCCTGTGGACCTGGCCCATAATCCCTTCAGATCATGGTTTTATAGAGTGCGGACCAGAGTGCTGATCTGTCTTTCATTGCACGGCAGGCAGAACAACCTGAGAT
Organism: Donacobius atricapilla; assembly: GCA_013397315.1. NCBI lineage: Eukaryota > Metazoa > Chordata > Aves > Passeriformes > Mimidae > Donacobius > Donacobius atricapilla. Next base: position 964,517 of record WBMY01016587.1, read on the forward strand.
GTGCCCTAACACTGTGGGAACTGAGCCCGCATAAGCGTATAAAATAGCCTTGACTGAGGACTGCATTTATCTTCAGGCTCTAGTTAAGATCCTTAGAGAGCCCTATCAGCACAGGTGATGGAAAAAAGATAACAAGGTCAATATCCAGGGAAACTGAAATCACCAAATAACAACCAGGCTCTGGCATTTGTTTTGAGGAAACTAAAACAAGGCATAATCTGGAAAAAGCGAAGCAATCAGTATAGTTACAAATATCTATTTTCTAATCTCTTTTAGAACTTGCTTCTCTTCATCCTGTTAGGGTGTTGGTGATAAATGGTGTCAGGATGACTGAACAACCCTGAGTACTGCTATGAATGGACCTGACGTAATTTGCCACTGTATTTTCTGATTTTTTTTTTCCTTATTATTTCTTCTCTTGATTTATCTGCTTCCCTCTGTCTTGCCTACCTGTCTCTTTTGGTTTGAGAGCCACATGGGCATCTTGGAGAAAGTGTTCAAAGTCTGTACTGATCACTTAAGGAGCTCTCAACAACTCCAAGACGGAGGAAAAAGGTCTTAGGGCACTTTCTGACTGGTTGTTGTAACTGCTTTGTTTTGTGGCACACATGAGTATAACTCTGCTTCAGCATCCTGTGTTGCTGGGGTGCCATTCACAGGGGTTGCCACCACTGCAAACTCCCTATGCCATGTGCTGGGGGGATGTGCTGCAGAGCAGGAATGTTTGAAGGTCTGGTATCTTTATCAGTGGCTTTCCAGGTAAAGATTTGGGGAAAATGGATTTATTAACACAAAAGATACATTTGTTTTCTCTTCCATGCCCTTCTCTATGCTTTGTGTTTCTTGTATCCCTTGTCCTCTTTGTTTCCTCAAGAAATCTCCATAGCAACCTCCCTGCTCGGTGGAGGAAGGAAGCCCGGCTAAGAGAAGCAAGAGTCAGCCTGTGAAAATGGCCTTGGGTGTGTGATGGGCTTGTGGCTTTACCTTTACGAATTCTGTTCCTGAAGTAGCTGCTCAATTTGGGCTGTTTTTGAGAAAAAGAAGCATAAGGTGTGGTGGTGCCAGGGAGATCCACAAGGGGCAAGAATTACATCCGTGCTGATTTGAAGAGATCTCTGGAATCTCTAGTCCAACTTCCTGCTCAAAGCAGCACTGCTGTACCTCAAGCGAGAGTGTGATAAAAAGGTGAAGAAAAAGAATACAACTCTTGCCATCAAACTAAATTAAAAAGCTGTATGCAAGATCTCAAAAGCACAAAAGCCCTTTAATTTTGAACAAAATTCCTTTGCAGGAGCAGGATGATAGAGAAAAGAGGATGTGAGTTTGTGCACAGACCAACCTAGGGGATAAAGATAAGAAAACAACCATAAAATTTACTTCCCAGCTTTTGAGAGTGCAGTGACACTGAAGGTAGGACTGGAAACTGTTGCTGGAAACAGTGCCCAAGGCCGCCTGGGGTTTGCGAGTGTCCCTGCTGAGGGCAGGGCAGGACTGCTCCTGTTGCCCAGAGCCAGAGTTTGTGAGAAAGCTGTGTTGATTCCTTTAGAGAGGTGACAATTCTGACTGCAGCACATAATTTCTGGGGACATTAAAGGCTCCCTAGCACTGAATCCACATGATGCATGCAGGTTAGCTGGAGGGAGGGTGGAGAAAAAGCTGACTGAAACACCCAGTGAAGGGCTGAAAACCTCATGCAGAAGCAGACTGGGGCTGCAGGAACGCAGAGCGCAGGAGGTAGGCACCTACTTTCCCTGTGTGTGCGGTGCTAGAGGAGGTTGCCAAACATTTCAACTGCCGTATTTTACAGCTATGCTGTGAGTCAACAGCCTGTTCAGTTTGCTCTGGATTGCCAGGCCAGCTGCTGTATAATCCCAGCCACGCTGATAAGTGGAAAATACAAGCCTAGGGAAATACGACCAAGCCTTGGTGAGATACAGTGCAATCATTCTGTGCCTTGCAGGCAAATGCAAGCGTGTTGTGATGATACCAAGCCCATGCAAGTGGAGAGGTTTTTGCCCGGAGGTTCATGCAGCTGACACGCAGCAATACCACTTGTGGCAGGGCATGGGTCTAATCCTAGGACAGCCCTGGAGCAGGGGGGATGAGCAGATATCTGGGCCCTGTCCAGTATTTGCATGTAATGTGAGAATGCCACTGAAGGATATGAGTGTCTACAGGGCAATATAAAGATAAAAATAAAAAGAAACCTCTTGTCTCAGCCTTGCCTCCTGCTCCCTCCATACATGCAATGCCTATGTGGCTTCTGAAGGATAAAGTACTGCTGGTGTTGGTGGAGAAATCATCACATCTCTTGAACTGCCCCATCCTTGGTGCGTGTCTGACAGCATCAAGAGAGCCTTTTAGCAAAGTGAGGAGTTGATCCAGTCCAAGACCATTAAGGATGATGCAGAAAAAGAGCTATTATTGTTGCCAAGGAGAAAATACAGCTGCTTAACTTGTGAGAAAAACAGCCATGGCTCTGGGTTATGTCAAGCTGACCTGGATGAGTCCCTCAGCTTCCTGACTTCAGAAAGTATTGTGGTGTATCTGAATGTCCTCTCGTATGGTGGAAGGGCTTTCAGATGATGGCATACATACAGCAGGAGCACAAAGATGCTGCCCAAAACGATCACTGGGAAGGGCAATCCCAAGGTCTGTGCATTCCTAGAAGAGGGGATCATGCAGAGTATGGGCAGGCTTGCCAAGCCAAGCTCTCCACTACTGACAGCCTCTAGCCTCTTCATTTCCTACTTGTGCTGTCTCTCTGCTCTGGTACCCTTCCTGAAAAAATGACGGGGGGGGGGGTTGGGTAGGAAACAAAACCCAGAAGACTCCCAAACCACTGTGTGGGATTCAACTAAGTTTTTTTGTTGGGCTGGAATGAAAGGTTTCCTGTAGGTTCTCTTTGTTTATTTATTTTGCATATCTGTTTTAAATTGCATTAAAAGAAATATAAAGAAAAAAAGATCTTTGTAAGGAATTTGTTTTGTTTGGAAGATATTTCAATGGGATAGTGTTGGCTGTGTGTTTAAAAATAAGAAGGGGAGAATATTGTTTGAATGTTGCTTTCCAGTTCTGGTGTGCTTTACATATTGCTTTGTTCAATGTGAATCTGGATAAATAACACATTTGATTGAAACAACTGCCACAAACTCCTGCCTGTGGCTTTGAAGTTCAGTAAAATTGCAGCACCTCTTTGTTTAATTCTGCTAGTAAATTCAGTTTAATTTTAGAAACATGGTGTTTTGCCATGTCCTTGCCTGATACAAGATACATAGAAATAAAAATAAAAACTCTCAGTATTTGCCAGCTTCACCATGCTTTGCGTGCATGTGTTGAACAGGGATGGGGATGGAGTAAACAGTCACAAAAATGGGAATTGCTCTATAACCTAGGGGTCCTGGACACAAGCCATGCTCGAGGGAGGTGAGGCAAGGATAATTTCCAGGACTGTATCCATGTGTGACAGATTCATCAACAGGCATCAGTCAGAATAATTTTATATTTGGTTGTGTTTTCTTGTTGACAGTGGTGAATAAGGATGGAAGCAGAAAAGGCTGCTCATAAAATGGCTCACATCTGTCAGCTGAGCGTTTGGAAGCTTTTTCCTATACTGCTCTAAAGGTGGGGCGTTTTTTGCAAAACTTCCTTTCCCTCAAGAGTCCTACCCTAGCCTGCAAGAGCCTCTGCTGGGTGTGTTCTGAATCTGTCAGGCTTCATGTCTGCTGGGACGGCCTCTTGCGTAGTTCGGTGGCTTGGTGATAACTCTTCAAAGTTATCACTGCCAAGTGAGATACGGTTGGATGGTGACAAGGCAGGGAAGACTGATGTGATGTTTTCCCCTCGTGGATGTGTTGTGTTCAGGGACCTCTCAACACACTGCTGAATCTTTCCTGTCCCCTTTGGTGTTGAAGCAAAGAGCAAGACTTTGCTGGTTTCTAAATTTGGCTCATGTTGGGTGTCCCCTGCAAGGCATGTGCTAGAATCCCTGTGTGAGAAAGAAATGAAAGAAGAGGGGGTGAGCACCTTGCCTTGAGGTAAGGAATGGGACAGTGGGTGAAAAAACAGTTTAAAGTTGATGTGACAGGGTGCATTACAGGCTAGTTTTTAGGAGCTGATCTTCCACTTTTTAGATGGCTTATTTGTTTAATTCTAGTCAGCTCAGTGAATTAAACTTTTTCGCTTCACCTCACTTAACTTCTGTGTGCAGAGAGGCCTAAGCAATTGATATGACTTTTGCTTTTTGCGGCTGTTATTTTCTCAGGCGTGTTTTTGATTACTGTTGTCTCTGTTGCAGTTGTTTGTTCTTCTGCAAAAACGGTGCAAAGCACTCATACTCTGTATTTTATTCCTTTGTCCTCACATGCATCAGTTTGAAAACAAAGGAAAAGACAAAGAGGAAATGGAGAGAAGCAAGGTTCCCTCCTTGTAGACTGTTCTCCTGAAGGGATGGATTCTTATCCATCTCTTAAAAGATACTAAAACCAGAAAAGCAATATGTTACTTTGGATTTTCCCTGGAAGTAACGTATTTAGCAATTACAGGCGAGTTGTGTCACTGAGCACTGAAAAACCAGTGATGCTTGTGATACTGCATCTCTGCCATTTCTGTGCTTGGCTTTTGACAGAAAGTCTGACTTGCCCAAGGCATGATGATACTCTGGCAAGACACACGTGTGTTCTTGCACCTGTGTGACATAGATCTGCAAGCCAACAGCATGGCGTTGTTTCACCAAAGTAACCGTAACCCAGACTTCTTTTTTCCTCCTCATTTCTGCCTGTAGCAGTAAACAAACACTTTGATTTGTGTAACAATATTATGATGTGCCCATCTTATTACAGGCTTCTTCTGAAGCCTCATGGAGTAGCAGTTGACGCGTTATCTGCAGCCTGGGTACGGAGGTAGTGGGGAGGCTGATTGGCATGCTGTCTTCTCCCTGTATGCTGGTATTAGTATTCATATCAAAGAAAGCTGTTTGCTTCCCTTTCTCTTGGGCAACTGCAGGAGTCAATCACTGCTCCCTGATGTGAATGGCAACAAAGAGAAACTGTTCATTGATTCAGAGCAAAAGAGCCCAAGTGGGTGCTTTGATTTCAGAGAAACTCTGCCCTGCAAGGGATCTGCAAGGTTAGACTGCCAGTATTTTTGCAAATTTTGTCCAAATTGTCACTACCAAAGTTTTTTGGCCATAGAGTGAAAGACAAGCAGGCAGGCCTCATGGATAATTTTACATTAGTAACTATGACTTATATGTGCCAGTGTAAGACCTATGATTCAACTGTGAGAGTCAGACCATAATTAAATATCTAACTCTGTAGTGGGGCTATGCTGGTGGTAAATGGGGTATTGACTTTTGGCTTGTATTTTGACTAAAACTACAAACACAGTGTAAGGACTTCAGCAAATCCCAATGCCTAAGGTGGTAATGTATTCTGTAAATCAATAATATATTAGTAATAAAAATGACCAAAGCATGCATCCATTAGGAATTCATAATAGAAATTTGTTTAGGTTATATAGTGTACGTATTGATTGCTTCTATTTAAAGATGAAGTATGCCTTTGAAGGAGAGTGCTTATATATGTAGCTGCCTACATTTTAAATTCATCTATTTTTAATATGAAGATGGACTTGATAACATGGGGAAATATGTATGAATAGAAGTCAGTATTTTATATTCAAAATGTTATGGGAATATAAGTGTGCTGAGAAGCCACAAGTAGATGTCTGATGTTTCTGAAACCTAAATCTCGGACTTCAGCAAAATAATAAGCAATGTATGTGGCAGCCACTGTTTGCAGCTCCAGGCTTCCAGGTAGCTTAAGTTTTTCTTGGCTTTGTGCCTTAACATTGAATTGCTTACCTGTCCATTTTGCGGTGGAGTGTATAATGTAGCTTGATGTAATATAAGGATATTGTACGTAGGCTGTGCTTTGCCTGGCTGGCAGGGACAGAACTGGGATACAGAGCTGCCAGCAGAACACAGACCTTTCTTCTCTGCAGTGCTGCTGGCTCCCTGCAGCTCCTACAGCTGGCTTGAGGGGCTGCACAGCCAGAGACGACTCACAGGACAATGCCAGGGTTGGGAGCACCTGCAACACCATGCCTGGGAAGTAGGATTTAGGGAATAATGCCCCTGACCCATCCCAGTAACATCACACCAGGCCCCTACATGTCTCTGATGTTGATTTAATATTGTAGGGTGTGCACTAGCTAATAACACTGAGAGGCCAGTTAATATCCTTTACACAATTACTCTAATTTATTAGATAGCCATAGTGGAAGGCTAAATTAAAGAAAACAAAACCAAGAAAACCCAAGGCAGACAAACCTACGAAACACCTGGTGTCATACCTACACTTCCATCCATCCTTTCAAGCTTACTCTGGCTGATTAGTCCAGGGTCCAGTGCATCTGCATTGTTGCCTTCCATAAGGACAAAGGTGGAGAAAACAAGTCACATGCCATAGCTGCAGTCTTTGTCTCACTGCAGCAAATAAAAACTGGTTTAGATTACAGAGATTATGGCTCATTATGAAAACAAAGCAAGCCTCTGACTGAAAATCCCATCTGTTGGTTTGCATTAAGCAATTCTCTTCCTCCTTCTTGCCATTTTTTATTCCCAGGCATTCAAAGAAGCTGTCCTGAAACATTTTTTTTTTTCAATTTACAATCACTAAAGGCAGCATACAAACCTTCTCTTTGTGGATAAGCTCAGCAGCTTTGCATAAAAGGTTATTGGAGGTTTTGTGTTATTTGTTTGGGTTTTTAGTTTTGGGGTTTGTTGTTGAATTTTTTAGTGTGGGATTTTTTTTGGATTTTTTTTTTTTTTTTAACTCTAAGTTATAAATTCAGTGATTCCATGCAGCTAAATGCCCTCTTCCTGTTCTCTTTCTCCCAAATCTACATGGATCCTTAAAATACAAAGAAACTCCTATTTGCACAGTAGAGATCTCATCCAGTAATTTGTGATTCGGGCATCAGTGTCTTCCAGAAAAATACTCAGTCATTGTTTAGGCACTTCAGCTGATAAGGAGCAAATTGTATATCTATACAAGTAATCTGTTCCATGGTAAATTGCTCACATGGTTAAAAATATTTACCTTCTTTCTATCTCCATGTATCAGGCTTCAGCTTCCAGATACTGAATCTTGCTTGCCTTTTCTACTAGATTAAAGAGAAATACCTTCCCTTGGTAGTTACCCGCAGACTACAGTAGTGTTTTAGGCTAGTTAAACAGACTTAAACAATTTTGGTGGCTCACTTGTTAAACTGGCTTTCCAGGTGCTACTTGATTTTTTTTTCCTTATTTTTTAAGTGCTTTTGCAAACCCTTTCAAAGTTTCTGACATACTTTCTGAGGTTTGGCACCACAGTGTGTACATATTTCAGGAATGGTCTCATTAACACCATATGCAGGGCAATCTCATCTTCGCACTTCTACTTACTATTCACCTCCTCATACTTGCAGAGATCGTGTTTGCCCTTTTAAGCTACTGCGTGTCGTTCAAATTGTTATCAGTTATGGAAACAGTCTTGTCCCAGAGCGACTGCTTGCAAGGCTGCGGTCTCACATAATGAGCACTTCTTGTATTCTTACACGGGCTTGTATTTGTCTGTGTTCAGGCGTGGTCTGCTCAGACAGTGTGCAGATCAATCTGCAACACTGACAAGGTCCGTGTCATTACTTAACATTTCATCAGTTTTTGCGCTGACTGCAAATTTGGCAAGCTCTGAGTTTATTTTCTCTCAGATTATTGAGAAGTGTGTTGAATAATTTTGGACTGATGATGTTCTTGCTGAACTTCGGTTCAGCCTTCAGAAAGAGTTCGATTGAGATGACAGTTCCACGTTTACATTAGTTTTTGAGAAGCAACAGCTAATGCGTTTTTCCTGTGCGCAAGTGGACTTACATTCTGGTTTTGTGCCTTTTTTTTTTTAAAAAAAAAAAAAAAAGCCTGTTAGCAGCCACGTGTCAGTGCCTGAAATTAAGCTGAAAAACAGCAAGGGGCATCCTTAGAGGGTTGTGGGTTTCTTACAAACTCCCATTCTTCAAATTGAAAAATATTGGGTGTTTTGCTATTAATATCTTTCCAAATATCTGCAAGAACAGAAAGCATCTCTTTATCACTGTGAATGATGAATAATTGCTTGCCTCTTTCTAAATACAGATTGGAGAGAGTTACTGAATATTTGTAGGGAGTTCAGTTTGTGCTTGATAGCTGGTTGTCTTTGACCCATAAACCTTACTAGTTTAAAAATACTGATGCTCCTTTAAAAATTCTGCAAGCATGCTTTTTCTTAGTTTGATGGTCTGCAGTTATTTCATTTGTATTTTGAGCTTTTAGCGCTGCATGTTTGTGTTTCCAAACTGTAATTTGTACTTGTTAACTACACTGCTGCTTTTTAAAATCTTTTATTTATTTTTTAAGTGAGGGTAGACTTTTTAATAAAAGAAGCCATTTCTCATGATTTAGGAGGATTTTGTCATCTGTAAATAGACTTCTCAATTTACTGTCTGAATTTTTAATCTTAAATCTTGATTTCTGTTTAATTTTGTGTTCAGTATTTTAACCTGTGAGGAACTATCCTGGCTAAAACCCTGAAATATTTGTGTTACCAGCCAAGACTGTGGTCATTTTTTACTTACCAAGTAAAATTGGTTTGTGGTTGTTTGCTCATAGACATCTGTGTGTTTCTTGATGGTGATGGTTTTGGTTTTGTAGTTGTTTTTTTTTGGGGGGGGGGAGTTGATTTTTGTTTGTTTGTGGTTTGGGTTTTTGTTTGTTTGGGGTTTTTTTTGTTGGTTTTTTTTTTTGTCTGTGATCAACACAATAATAAGGGCAAATATTACAGTGCATCAAAAAGACTGGCTGAATAATAAACTTGCTCCGCGAGCTTTTGTATTTTGCCCAGGTGGTTAACCTTTGAAAAACTGATTTGTTTTTTACCCTACACAGTTTGAGGAGCTTTAATTCAGAATAATGGGGAGCATTAGAAGATCTGTAAGTAGAAAAATCTGATTTATTTTATGGAGGTTTTTCTTTGTGCTGCAGAAACTCCCTTGGAGGGACAGTGGCAGCAGAATTCTTTCCTCAGATATGAAAAGGGAGCAGAGGATGATGGAAATATGGAACTATTTTATTCTTAGAAAAAGCAGAAAATTCTAAATGTGAAGTATAAATAACTCTAGAAGAACAATGCTTGAAACAGATAGAAAAGGAAATGGATATTATAGATAGAAGAAAAAGTGCCTGAAAGGGATCCTTTGTTAGATAAAAGTCAGTTTCTATTTAGAAAGTGCACTTAAATGTACTGCAACATAGTTCCATTAGAAATTTAATTAATAATCTCCCAGGAAGCTTTACGGAAACCTTTCCATGGTGGTTTTGTTGTGTGTTTTTTGTTTGGGGTTTTTTTTTGGTGGGGTTTTTTTTTTTTTTTGTGGTTTTGTTTTTTTTTTAACTTGAAAGAATCCTTCAAAACTCGTCAGGGGCAGACAGCACAGAGGATTTACCAAGTGCCAAGCAAATACTTGGTTTTCCAAGAACCCTTTCTGTGCCCTTCTACCTGAGCATCCTCTGGTGTCACAGCAGTGCTGGGGCTTGCAAAAAGTCCTGCTCTCTCTGACACCTTATTTATAGGGGAAGGAGGAATGGACTCTTTCATCAGGTTATTTTGTTGAAAATATTTCTTTGCCTTTGGGCCCACTATCTCTCTCTGATTAGGGTGGGCAAATATATCCTGGTTTTTGCTGCCAGACAGATCAGCAAAAGATTTACTTCTTTCATCTACCTCTTGAAGGAGGACAATTTGAAACAAGTCTAGTGATTGTGTTTAAAAAAAAAAAAAAAGATTAAAAAAGAGTCTTCCATCCATCACCATTGTTTGCAGTGGTTTTCTCCTGAAGCAACTTAGATAATTTTTTTTCAGCCATATTTTCATTGAACTGGTGAGCATTGTGCCCTCAAGTGTAGCATCTGCACCTGTTTGTTACTCATGCTGCCTGACTATCCTTTTGTGTGCCACTGTAGCTCCTGTTCCGAACCTGCACACATTCTCTCTTCTCTTTAAAATGTCCTTTGGGGCACAGACCCTCATTTTGTTCAGTTGAGCACATAGGTGTCTGCAAAGGAGCCCTACAGTTACCCATAGAACATGTAATGAATTATTATATCCAGTGCTGCCGGGACTTTCATAAAGTAGGGCTGCCTTTTAACCAGTATGAGGTTGTTTGTTTTGGTTTGTTTTTTTTTTTTTTTACTGAGCATAAGGTCTCTGTGACTACTTACACTTGTTATTGCTGCTTTTTAAAATGTTTTTTTAGGCTATTGTTAACCACTTTGAGGGCTGGAGTGGAAAATGAATAGAAACTTGTATCCTGGGACACATCCACAGCTGGTGGGTGTGGGAGGGCAGGATTCAGAGTGTTTTATTGTGGATAAAAGTGTACTAAGGTGAGTTTGGCCGCACGGTTGTGCCCTGGCTGCTCCGATCTGCAGTGGCAGTCCTGGTGGTACCACAGGGTAGCATCCTGTCCCTCAAAGGGGGAAGCTCTCAGCTGTTCACATAACACTTCTGGGAGCAATTGATATGTCCAGGGAATTTCTGTGTGCCTAGAGCTGAGCATTATTTCAGATTTTTTTTTTGGTTTTTTTTGTGACTCAACTTGAGATGGGGGTCAGTATTGTGTCCATGTAAGTTTTATATCAGCACACACCCATATCTAGCTATATAGTGTTTCTGGAGCAATATTTGCACAGGTTATATTAGGTGGGAAAATAATTAAGCACAGTGCTTGCTGTGAGCAGGTGCGCACAATAGGAAACTTCATCACTCAAGATTAGAGTTCTGTTTCCTAGAAAGTGAACCATTTTCTGGAGGCAATTAATTAGTTTTAAAGTTTTGCTATTTTTTGCTGAGGAGAACAGGCAAAAATACGTGAATTCCTTGAAAATCGGCTCTTACTTCAGGTATATTTCCACCTAGAGAAAGTGTGCATGTTTTAGTTCATTCCCCAGATTTATTTCTCCTATGGTTCTTTTAAGATTGAGGGGAAGTAAATAAAAGTTGGCCACTGTTCAGATGAATGTAAATGCTTCTGAAAAGCTCTTTGAAGCTGCTACTAACTTCAAGGTAAAATCCTTGATATTTTGAGGTCAGAGGAGGAGGGGGGAGTAAACGTCATACAATTTGGGGAGTCATGATTCAGAGGACTGGAAGAATGGCTTGACACAGCCTACTTGTATTTCTTGTTAGTGTATCAGCGAAAAAGGATCTTGGATCTCATGCTGGTGTTCCTGGGATGGAGCTCATATGTGGCATGCTATGGAAAACCGTATCCAGCAGGTGGGGACCAGGTTATCTTTGTCGATTAATCTACAGTAAGAAGGACCCATTGGTTTTCTAAAAATCAGTGACCTTTAAGGTGTGTTCAATAGGGAACCCCAAATGTCATTTTGCCATGTAGAAAACTACGTTTGCCATTTTGCCTGTTTCATATGCATCGTGCCTTTCTAGAAGTTTAAGAAAGCATATCTATAAAAAGTATAATGGAATGCAATTCTGAGAAGCCGAGATCTTAAGGTAGTCTCAGACTTCTTTATAAAACTTTCACAGTTATGGCTAGTGGAAAGAACAAATTCCCTGTTGCTATTCATGGCAGAGACTCAAAGGAGCTGTGATGGCTAAAACACAAAGAAAAATCAGTTATTAATGATCTATAATGTAGACATATTACTTCCTTGAGATGGCTAGTCTTTAGGTCTGGGTAATTTCTTGTAAAACGAACACTAACGGTGTCATTTTTGGCCTTTGATGTAAAGCATTGGTTTAAATGGTAAATATTTGGGGCCCCAGACTTTTCTACAGATATTTGAGTGACAGGCTCTAATAATTTGATAGAAGTTCTTTTTTGCCTGCCTGTCTTTTTCTCTGGACAGTTCTCCAGATTTCACATAGTCCTCCTTTCCAGGCAGTACAAACTTCAAAATAGATTTACTGCTCTGATAAACAAGTCTGTAAACAGCACAAAGTAATCTACACTCTGCTGTTCATCATTTCTGTAATAATGCAGATATTTCTACAAGAGCTTTAATGTTCCCCTTCGGAGGCTTTTCAGGGAACTGTAAATCAAAATTAAACTTTAACTTTGTGAAGGTATTACTTGGTAGGAATCTATTATTTGCAGCTCTTCAGCAAAGCTCCAAATACATCCAACCTGTCTAATTTTTGACAGACTTAAAAGAATTTCTGAACGTGCTGAGTTCACTGGGTCTCTTCCTGACTTTTTGTTTTTGAGGGTCAGTTAGTTACTTTGGTGTGGTTTTATGTTTGGGGTTTCTCCCTTTCTCGCCCCCACCCCCCCCCCACGCCA
>WBMY01016587.1:976909-1027795 GCA_013397315.1 Donacobius atricapilla
TTTTTTCTCCTGTGGTGAAATAAAAGTCAAATTTGGGCTCTGTTTCATTTTCAGTGGCAGACTATCTCCAACTTCTGAGAATGCATTTGTGTCTTGGCCTTCTCCATTTATCCTCATCCTGCTTCCTATAGCCCAGGGCTGCCACCTCCCAGTTCACAGTGGTACAAGATGCAGAAGAACACTTGAGAAATATGCATATAGGCCACCACTAAATCCTACTGAAGCCCATTCTAATGGCAAACCTAAAATAGCTCTGCTGGTAACAGGAAAGCTATTCTAGCTTTGCGTTATTTTACAAAGGGTAGGATTTTAAGCTAGTGTTTTCAATGGGAACAAAAACAAACTATAATTTTAAGTGAACTTAGGATATAATATGAAATATGAAAATTATGAACAGATTCTTTTTACCTAATGTTCTTAGGCTAAACCCTTGATGCTCATTTATCTAATTGACTCTATGATTATACTGTTATGGGGGTTTATGAAAGTTTTTGTATGAGATTAAAAAATTAACCTTACTAATGGCTATAATTAAAACCTACACTTGAGTAATCTGAAATGGGGCAAATTCTGTTATTACTCAAATCCTACTTGCTTCACTCCATTAATTTGTGCTGTATTGAATTTGAGATACCAAGGTTGTTCAGCAGTGTCAAAGTCAAAGCTTCTCTGATTTTATGGGTGCTAGGGCTGTTTTTTGGAGATAGTTGAGAGCCTATTTGTAACAACAGTTAACTTTGAGTTGGGTAAGAAATAAGTGGCATGTTTTTCCATCCTAAGAGCTCCAGTGAAATTTGTGCCACATGGATTTGTAAAAAGGGCTGGTCCCTGTGGCTCAGAATCTAATGCTTCCTTTATTGAGAATACAAATGTCTCAGTGTTATGGACCAGGAAATAAAAGTCAGATATTTTAATAATGTCACTGTTAGCCTGGAGGGCAAGTGTATCATAAGGGTTGGCTGTAGAAATTAAGCACCACAGTGCAGGGGTTTAAACTCAGACACTTTCCCTGTCTGTGCACAGCTTTTCTACACTTGACAGGTAATTCGCATGAAGGAAGCCTGTAAATTTAAAGAACATTTGTATCTAAGTATCTAATGTGTGCCTTTCATTACAAATTAGATGAGCCACTGCAAAGGAAGAGATACTTGGAAATAGCTTTTTTCCTGTGATGGGGCCTAAATATTAATGCACTTACATTCAACATCCCCTTGGAGGCCATGTTCTATTTGTCTGTTGTTCTCAACTTGTTGCTTCTGCTTTAATTAAATTCATTGAAGTGACATTTAGCTCAGGCTGGGACTGTGCTTCTGACCTCTGATTTGAAGGTAGGTTGGTTGTCTGTCATGTATTTTTGAAAAGCACTCTAAATTCACACTCCCTTCCTTCTAAAAATCTTTTGCTTTCTTCCCATGACCTGAGCTAACCTTTTCTGATCTGATTCAGCTCTATCAGCCCAGCAGAAATCCCCCCTTCCCTTCTCCCCCTGCTGGTTTAGTTTCTTGGTGAATTACTGACTTGACCTGCCTCATGAAGGGGTGCAGCAAGCACAGAACTGGATGCATGTCCAGCAGTGGCGCCATGGCTGGAGACAGGAGGGTTTGTCTTGGGGAGGAAGCAGGATCCCTTTACCTTTCAACAGCCCTCTCCTGGCAGGTGGACTTAGCCCAGACCACTGCCTCTTCAGCAGCTTGGAGGGTGGTGGCCCTTGGTGGAGCCTTGCTCCGGTGTAGAGATCAGCTTCGGAGGTGTTCACCTCTTCATGAGGGGAAAATAGGTGAGGATGAGGCCTCCTTGGAAGGCAAGTTTGTTGCAGTTCTCAGAGTGTCCCATCACTCAAGAATGAGGCAGCAGCCCATGAGTCCCAGAAGGTGGGAATGGAGGATCAGAAAGGAAGTGCGGTATTGCTGTTGTGCTGCTTCCTCCCACAGACCTGAGCTGGATCTCCCTGGCTTAGTCTGTCTTCTCACAGTGCCTCCCTCAGTCACCTCCTCCAGTCAAACTCCTCCATTCAGAGCTACCATCTTAATTCTGTGGTTTTGTTCTTTTATCACTTCATTTTCTTCTCTCCCAGGGCCTTGCAATGACCAATTTCCCTTATGAACACTTGTCCCTCAGTGCAAATGCATCCATTTCACTGTTGTCTTTTTCTGGTGATTTTACACAGTACACTAGACCCACTGTCTGTGAGTTTCTTTTCTCTAGGAAGATACTGAGAGATTCTATGAGAATCTAATGCTTCTTACTCATAAAGAAAGCTTCTCCGTCCTTTGAGTAAGGGTTTGGGAATGTAAGGGGAGGGAATAAGGATATTTATCAGCTGAGTGTGGCAAAGAGATGAGGAGTATTGGTGGTATGAAGAGTGAGCAGTAGAATTACCCCAGGATGTAGCTGTTGGGTGCTTAATCTTCTGACTGGGTTTTTTGGGTATCCAGAGGGTGGTGGAAAGGGCCAGTTGTTTGTCCGTCACTGTTTTGAGATCTTGGGTGCCTAGAAATGTGGAAGGAGATCTGCCATGGGAATAGAAGGTGCTTTCCATGAGGCTTATGCGTGGAGACAGAGGCTTGCTTCAGAGATGGTCAGTTTAGGACTTGGCTAGGTTTTGGAGTTCTTTGTGGTCCTGTTTGCATCCTTAGTTATATCACCTTGGAAAATTCACTGATTGTGTGTGAATTTTGGCAGTCCCTACAGAAAAGCCTCTCTATGTTTGCTACAACCTTCTGTGTATCCTTTTAATTGTGGGGGAGGGAATCAGATATAAACTTACAGATGAATATCTATTCTGTTTCACTTCTAGAAGCTGGGAGCAAATCCCTAGCAGGTGCGTGCACCTTGCATGTTATAATGGAGATAGAATAAGCAATTTATGGAACCATAACATAGTTGACCGCAACCTCCACATAAACAGCACAGAGAAGTGTATGGGGATTTTCTGGTTTATAGTTTTTCTTTGGTTGCTTTGGCTGGGGTGTTGCTCAGCCTTCTGTTTCTCTTCTGTCTTTTTTTGTATACTCCATCCCACCATGTAAAAAGATGCACTTTCAGTTTGTGAAGTCTATTCATAGCTGGCTGTTTGCTGGGTAAGGGGGATTAAGGTGAAGGTGACTAAAGGAAAGTTGCAAATTGCTTTTGATATCATCTATAAAATAAGAAAACCCTAGATTATCTAGGAGGATGTGGGTATTTGATTCATTTGGGGAAACCAAAGCTGAAGCCACATGCTTCACTTTCTAAGGATACGCCTAATTATTTTCTTCTTTTCTGTGGCAGGTTTTAGAGTGCTTAATGGGGGACATAAGGTAATGTTCCCATTTTGATAGATGACACAGGAATCAGCTGAGGGACATAGGGGAGAGCTGGGACTGGGAACTAGGACTGTCCAGCCTTCAGTCTTCATTTCTTCCTTGGGGGAGCTGGATATGGATGTTGCAAGCATTTGCTGCAATGTCTTGGCACCAGCCTTTGTCTGCAGGATGCGCCTTTCTTTAACCCCACTGCAGGCTAAGAGTAGTAGAAAGACTTTTCCACCCTGTCCCTCTAGAAACAACAAAGTTGATTGTTTTATTTTTTGCCCTTTTTTAAAAATTTATTTTATTTTTTTGTTGTCAGCATCTGTAGAGAAAGTGGGGGAGAAAGAATGGCATTTCCATATTTATATATTAATTATAAGATTTCAGAGAATTTTGGACCAACCAAGCTATTTTAAGCTTGTCAGAACTTTGTTGATATTTGTGAAAATACTGGGAAATGGGAGTACTGGATGCTTGAGAAATGTTTGTTGTCACCATCTTTAACTCAGGCTTTTGCTTGCTACTAATACTGTTCTTGAGATCAGAGGCCAGGCATAATTTGGATTAAGGAAAAGAGGGACAGAGAAGAAATACTGAGCAATGTCTGCATGCTGCAAACAAATGCACTAAGGAGACTTTATATCCTAATAGGGAAAAGTAGGGCCTTGGTTTAGAAAAGCACTTTGTAGGGCTCACTCCACATTGCCCACTGACTCATTGACTGAAAGGGATTTCTGCTCCTACCCACACCTGAGTAGGCTTGAGAATAAGGGGAGGGGGACTTTATTTATTATCACTTTATGTTTTTTTTCCCCACAGAGCCAAGGTGAACTATGGGAGTATTAAATACTGCAAAATTGCAAACACAGAAGCATTCTTCCAAATTACTAGGAAACCTCTTCCCCCAGCATGTTCTGTTTGCACTCGGGAACAGTAAGTCAGATACTTAGCTGGGCAGACCAAATCATATACAGAGCTTGTGAAAATAATTATCTCTACAATCCCAGCTTTTGTTTCACGGTCCTTAAATATGCACTGAAATTTCACTCTGAAAATTCTGCGCCAGAACATGATTTTGCTGGGAAAATTGCATATAAAACCTAATTAAAAGCATCAACCCACACCTTTCTTTTAAAAGTACATCTACTACCATCATGCCTCTAAATGTAACAGAGCTCAACAAGTCTCTAGCAGCCAAGGAGACACATAATTTAAAGGCTATTTCGGCATTTGATTAAGCATACAGTGATAACTACAAGCCCATGCCCTGCAGGCATGACAAGAGGCAATTATGTTCTGAGGTCAAAAGCGAGGGGGAGAAAAAGCACAAGATTTTGATGACTTACTTAATTTTCCAGCTCCTGAAATTAGCAGAGACAAAGGAGTTCTAAATCGCCCAGATAAAATCCTGTCATTATCTGTTGCCTTTTCACCCTCTGCTCTCACTTTGCCCTGCAGAAGCTCAGGAGGATTACTTTCTACCAAATGGATGCACTTAAAAAGCTCAAGTTGGCTCACATTTAAACGTTAAAGAATTTGAAAAACACTCTTTTTAAGTTCTGTGTTTAGATGGCTGTACATAGGATGCTGGAAAAAGACACCTGTTTTTCAAAGTAGTTAGCAGCTATCAGTTCCTCTTGATTTCAAGCCAACGATTTGGTCACTTATTTAGGAGATTAAATAAGGAGCTCAATGAGAGACTGTGAAGATAGGGAGCTGCTCAAAGAAGAGAGAAGTATATTAATGAATTAATACAATCGTGCTGTGTATTTCACAGATGGGCTTTGATGTATCTTGTTTCACAGCAAAAAGCAAAACATCTTTGCTCCTTACAGGAAAACCAGTAAAAATGATTAAGTAAGATTATCATATAGGGACACAACAACAAAAAACGTGTTTACAAGGAGATAAACGACCAGGCTCTAATCTCCATTCAGAGCATTTATTGCAGATACTGGAATAGGAAAAAAAGCCTTGCAGAGCAAGTGATTTGGTGGACAACGGCAGGATGGAAAACATGTGCCTATTGCTTTAGGAAAAAGCATCATAGGAGATCATGCTGTATTACACTATTCAGCTGCTTCTAGTTTTTCCAGGACATTAATTTTTTTATGCTTTTTATCCAGAAAATAAATGTAGATGTTGACTCCATGATACCGCAGGGAAGTGTCGGTAAGTGAAAGCTGTCCTTCTTACAGCAAGCAGTCAGGTGATTATGTAAAAGGCAAAAAGGTGAATTCAGGAAGTTTAAAGCTGAATCTAGAAATGTTTGCGTCTGTCCAGAGATTCTTTACTGGAGAGTAGAACATGAGCTGTTATTTTGGGGAAGGGGTGTTCAGCTTGGGTTTGAGGTGTTTTGGGGGCATCCTTGGAACTGATATGCATGCAGTTTTAGGAGATCAGTGGTGTAAAGTCTCATGTAGAGGAGGAGACGCACCCATGATACTAGAAATGTGTTCTCATTTGAGGTAGAGATATATCTTGAATGGTTTTTTAACTCGTTGTCATTAATTCTTAACGTCTTGTTTCCAGTGTAACACAAGAGTTAAGGTTAGCGGCATTTGTATAGTATTGCTGTTTGACAAATGCACCAGGTTTGTATGAGTGAATTATCAGGCATTTAATTTTCATGATTTTAAGCAGGGCTTTCCTCAGCCCTCACGTGTTTTATGTCTTTCTTTGCTGTAGAATAGTTACTGAAAAATCCCAAAACATAAGTATTAAGAGCAAAAATATACTTTCTGAAGTGTGTGGCTCAGAAGTTTTGTATTCTGTAGTGGGAACTGGAAAAAGTAAAGCAATACTAGCAACTCTCTTTGCCCTTTGTATAGCCTATGTTAACCCTCCAGAGAAAAAGATCTAAATTGCCCAAGGACTGGGCCAAACCATAGCTCCAAGCAGCTAATATTGCCTGTAAACCTCATTTTGTCATTTTTTTGGCAGTTAGCAGGAGTCATCTAAGCACATGGCAGGAGGGGGGAGGGCCCTTGGCCTCAGCATTCTGCCAAAAGCCGCTAGAAACCTTCTGCCTCTCATGTCACCAATCTGCTCAGGTTTAGCACAGAATAGGCTTGAGAGGAGAGCTCACCACAGCTCTTTCCCAAAATCAGAATCCTGGCATGAGAAGTTTTTTGGTCAGCACTGACTTTCTGCCACAGAGTCCAGTGTTTGACAAAGCAGGGCCTGTTGCAGGCTTCTGTGGACAGATCCCTGCAAACTTAATACATCTTGAAACTGTTTGTAGAGCAGGCTAAAATTGCTGGGCTCTGCCGACTCTGCCTTTCTGGATGGCTTCTCTCTTCTATCAAATGTTGTCTCTAACATTGTCCCATCCCCCCTCCACTCACCTTGTTGGCTGCTGGTATCAAGCCAAGGGTAAGAATGAGGCAATACACTTTAGAGGTTCGTGGTTGTCCTCCTCATTTTCCTCCCCTTGTAACAGGAGAAGTTGGTGGCAGTGAAAATTTATTGCATTACACAAATATATGGTGCAAGATGAGCCCAGGGCAAAACCGATCTCAGGGAAGGAGGACATCTCAAGCAATCCAAACCCTAAATACTTAAAGCTGTGCTAATTGTGCAAGCTATTATTCAAGAATAAGCATGTGTCAGTCTTGGGAGTTTGGCAATTAGTCCACAACTCTGGCACATCAGGGAGGGTCTGATATCCAAGTAATCCCTGCAGATTTACAGAAATCAGAATCTGAGAATCTGTCCAGTGATACATAAATGAGACAAGTGACAATAATGGAAGACAATGTGTTGGATTGCTGCCTGACAGACAGGGGAGCCTTGATACGGTCAAAATGGTATTTTGAGAAACATCAATATACTCCTCCTATTTTCCATAAGCTAACATGGTGTGCATGTACCATGGGGAAATTTTATGGAACAAACTAGCAGAATATTGGATGGGATTTTTGGTTTAGGGAGAGAGTATTTTGGTGTTTTTATAATGGGGCCAGGAGGAAGGGGTGTTGTTGAAAGATGCCTGGTATCAGATGGGCCATGGTTCTACTGGAGGCTTAAACCTCTGTCACCCTCACATAGAGACAGGCTTGGGTTGTATGTTGAGTTTTGTGCTTGGAAGTGTATAAATATAGCTGACAAGGCACATCATCCCTATATCTGGAAACCTTTCTGGTGTAGGTGAGTTTTCATTCTTCTGAAATAAAGGAGGAAAGGAGTTGGCTTTTATTTCAGCTTGTGACTGGTGTGCTAGGCTGGGAAACAAGTATTTGGTTCCTAGCATCACCATGGATTTCCCATGAGATCTTCTGAAAGCTGCAAAACCTTTCTGTGCCTGTGTTGAGAAAGACAATGTGTAGCTACTTCATGTGGATATTTGGGGATTAATATATTCACATTCGTCAAGCTGTTTAAGATCTTTGGATCAAAGAGGCTGTAAAGATGGGAAATACAATTGCTTGTTGTCAAGTGACATTGTTTACTAATACTTTAGGGCTTTGTTTTCAAGGCATCTCAAAGTGTGTTTCTTTTTTTTTTTTTTCTTTTGCAAACTGTAGCCTGGATTTCTTTTAAAACAGGTAAGATTTCTGAGAGCTCTTTAATTTCACAAGCATTTGCCAGCTATTTGACCATCTAGGCAGATCCAGTGCAAAGCTAAGACTGAACTTAAATTACCTGGTGTCCCATAAATTGGCCTTTCCAGTGCAAATATCACTTCAGGGCCCAAACTTTGAGATGGTTGCCAGAACCCGCAGCCATCCCCTGGCATGCTGCAGGCTACAATAAAAGCCACAAGGATCACTTTTTCTAAGGGCTAAGAAAAGGACCAGGAGCAATACAGATGTTATTACATCTGCTGTAGGACAGATGCAGTCTTGCTGAGCAGGTGGGATCCCAGTGCTTGGATTGCTTGTTGTCATAAAATTTTCTTTGCTTGTTCAAGTACAACACCGGACTGTAATTTTATATATCAAAGCTGACTGGTTTTTCACCTGGTAAGTAGAAATAATAACAATGCCATAGTTGCTATTTACCTGTTTCAGTAAGGGATTTCTAAAACCCTGAATAAAAGGGATCATAGCTTGTTTTTAAAATGAGAAAATGAAGTCACTGAGTGGAGAAGTGATTTCTCTGGGCAGCCAGCAAGCCAGCGACTGGACCCTGTTTCTGCAGATCTTATCTGAATGGTACCGAAACTGTCTGAGCACAGCATATGGGTAAAACCTGCTGCTGAACGTGATTCCGCTTTTAATTTTAGTCTCAGTGTGGAAAGTCAGTGTTGACTGTGTTTCTGTGTTAATCCTTGCAGCTTTCAGCCGTGCCCCAGTGCCCATGGCTGTGGTCCGAAGGGAGCTGTCCTGCGAGAGTTACCCCATCGAGCTGCGCTGCCCGGGAACAGATGTTATCATGATCGAAAGTGCCAACTATGGCAGGACTGATGATAAAATCTGTGACTCTGATCCTGCTCAGATGGAGAATATCCGCTGTTATCTGCCAGATGCCTATAAGATTATGACTCAAAGGTATAGTATTTAATATTCTTTGTTTGCTGACTGTTGGTTTTTTAATCTGGAGTGTACACACCAGTTTGTGTGTGTGTTTGCATGAGAAAATGCAGATACTTAGTCTGGATGTATGTGCACAGAATTACAGCTATGATTGCTAAGCTGTGGGTTTAACTGAGTTGGTTTAGCATCATGCAATATAAATAACATTTCCTGTAAGTACTGCTCATCAGTTATCTTGATTCTCACTGCATCCCAATTTTCCCCCTGAAATACCTAAATATCAAGGCTCTTAATAAATGTAGAAAGTGAAATTTTTCTCAAAATGCATACATATTCACTAGTTTTTGTGCTGTGTTCAAACAGAAGGCCAGTAATCTCCTTGAAACAATCAGTATTTTGTGTTCAGAATATCATTCACAGTTTTCAAAACACAAAGAGGCGTCTGCATCCTTCCTTGTGTTGCCAGGCTTAGTTTTAGGGAGAATCTGAATTTCCAGTCAAGCATTGGTATTCTCATTGATGAATTACTAAATTTTTCTAGAATAACTGTAAGTGTGGCTGCTGCAATTGGAAATAGTAACTGAAATACAGTCAGACATGTAGACAGACTCCTGTCTTGCTTGTGGAGTCAGGGCCTAACAGTTTATTCCAACTTAGAGGTGTGTTCTTGGTTATGAAAAGCCTTTAAATGTTGCTGAATTTTTAAGGATATTTTCTGGCACAAATGGTGTTGTGAGAAGGATTCATAAGTCACAGCTCTCGACGTGTAATTGAATTCAGTAATACATTCCTCATACATGAATAATTATTTAGTGTATTTGACTGTTAATTAGTAATAGAGATTAGTATTTCAAGGTATTAATAGTAGCACTGGCATAGGCGGCAAAGTGTTGCTAATTGATGTCATGACAACGGTGTTTGGGTCCTAACAGTGACCTCATGGCTTAAAGCAGTGCAGGGTTTCAATGGAGTATCTTGCTGTTGTGTTTGCTGTGAAATGCTTTGCATTAAAATGGACTGGTGTGATCAATGTGAGCTTCAGCTGTGTTTCACATGCTAACTGCTATTTTTTACTTCCCTTTAGAAACTGCTCCATGTTGAGTATTGAGGTCTCAAACTGTTGAGAAGTCTCATGAGAAATGTCCCCACTGCTGCAGGTGGCTCCTCTAAGACCATTCCTTAAGTTGGACCTCCTTGCATGGCTGGTTGAATTGATCTTAATAGTGTTGTGCCAGCTACATTTCTGAGAGAACTGAGAAGGGTAACAAGGTGCCATCAGCCAGTCCCTTGGATTTGCTGTGGTTTTAGTGGAATTACTGTAATTCTCCTGTTCAGGTTGTTAGTGGCTTCAAGCAGAAACCCTTAATCCTATGCATATTGGCAGAATAAAGGCATGTCATCCCCTTAGTGCCCCATTACAGAGGACAAAGTATTGATATTTTTATATATATATATGTGTATTAGTGCCCTCCAGACAGCAGCTCCTGAGCCCAATGCAGAGCTCTGCAACCTTCTGGTCAGTCCCTACATGTAGCAAGTCTGCAATAAACATTGGCCCTTGGGTCAGGGAGGGCACATAATTGTCTTCTGTGCCCATGGCACTGCAATGAAAACTTGTGGTGATTACTCGCCGCCAGGTATCATCAGTGCAGGCTCAAATGGCTTAGCAGAGAGGAGGCTCATCTCTGGGACGGAGTATCTCTGTTCTTCCATTTGGGCAGAAAGTGATGCTGAAGAGGATTGGCACTGAAGGGGGGAAAAGGTGTGCGGTCCTGTTACTGGGTACTATTGAGTTTCTTGAAAATAGATATAGCATGATGTTAAAAGGTAAAAAAGGGGAAAATATTCTACTTGGCATTTTTTTGTCAGTCTCATTTCTTTTTTTAAGCCTCCATTAATTCAAAGAGTTGAAACAATTTAAAAATAAAGCCATTAAAATGAAATATGTTCTTAAGATGCAAACCAGTCTGTCAGCTCACAGCTCCAAGTACACTTTACAGCTGAGCCTCTGAAAAAAGTCATTTGAAAGGAAAATTGTGACAGCCTAGTAGTTGTGGCACTAACTATGGCATTTTCTTCTGAAAACCTCTACCTGCAAAATTAATCAATTTAGCAGTATTTGGGTGGGCTTGTAGATTGATGCAGGCTCTAACACAGTGAGCTTGTCTTTGTTAATGCTGCAGGGTGGGGGAGCAGCTACTGGGAACTGAAGATTGTCATGACAGTGAAACTTGCATGGTAATTCAACCTGTCTGTGTATGGAAAGAAAAGTGGTATGTGCACTGTGTGATTATTTTGTGTTGATTAATTATTGCATTCATAAACACAGTCCCCTTGTAGGCTCTATAGTAAGTTGTGTCACTACTGGCAGATTTTATTCAGCAACACTGCACAGCCAACTCGGACACATTCTGGCATGCTGTGGGGAGGGAGAGAGGGAAAAATGGGAAGGAAAGTGTGTGTGAGACAGAGGTGGTGGTAGTGAGTGAGCTGAGGCTGTGAGTGAGCAGATTTATGGTAGGTATTAGTGATTGCTCTTCCAGCCCACGCCCACTGAAAAAACCTGAAAAAAACCCCAAAAAAATCCCAAACCCAATAGCCTGAGCTAACATGTTCCTTTCTTCTGTAAGCTTATATAAATTTTTTTTTTCTGACGACTATGTGAGGTTATTTTGAAAGGGAAAGGCATAAATCTTACAGTGTGTTTGTGGAGCCCCCTAAGCATAGGAAACACAAGGAGTTCTTGCTGCAAGTATTGCCCTGAAACTCTGTAGAATCTTGGGAGTATTTCTTAAAGTAAAGGACCTTTAAACAGCTTGTAGGGAGCTATTTTATAGGACATTAAATGTCTGAGGCCTATTTTAGTTTTTGGTGGGGGTTTTTGTTGTTTTGGGCTTTTTGGTTTTTTTTGCCAGCTCCTCCTTCAAACATCTGAGCAGCTGTCGTGCGTAATAGCTCAGAGAGTGTGCTTTATGAACTGAAGTTTTTCTGATGTGATTAGAAAAAAATGTATTTTGTAGTGTGTTTGCTTTGGAGAAGCATCTTTGCAAGGCCTGTAAAAAATAATTAAATTCTAACCATGCCCATTGTAAATTGTGCACTGTACCACGGTAGACTTTGCTATGTCCTCCCTTGAGTGACTGTGCCACAAAATTAACATATCATCCCTTTCAACAGCCAGGGTTCTCTGTGAGCAACAGGGAAAAGCAGCTTCTTATTCCCATAAGAGTTGACTTTGTTTTTATAGTGTTAACACAGTTTAGTATATTGAGAACGCCCTAAAGAAAAAAGGAAAAAAAGTAGCTTTTGGTGTGCTCTCGAATTTCCTGTTGATTATTCCCACCAAGGAAGCATCCTGGTTTGAAAGCAAGGGAAGGAAGAAGAGGGGATCAGATTTTTGCACGTATGTTCACAGAACTTTATGCTGTCAATACCACCTTTGCATTTAACTTTGAAATTTGGACCATTCTTTTCTATAGACTTTAACCTCAAATGTTAAAAAGGTTTGAGGGAAGACAGAAGGCCAAGTAGGAACAGTAGGAAGTACTTGACATGTAGGTACACATACACAGAGCACTTTTTTTTTTTTTTCCCCTAAAGGCAAGAGCAAGGCTTTCCTTTTGCTTTTCAGATCCTTGTCTACCCCAACTGTCATCTGCTTCTCTTAATCTGGAGGAAGGAAAGGAGGGATGGTATAATGAGGCAAAATGACAAAATCAGCAGGCAGAGCAGAAGAGATGGGAGAAATGTTCACAGGTCTCAGCAGTTGTTCTCAAGGTCAAAGCAAAATTCTTTCTGCCCTAGAAGATGTGGAAGGCTCTTGCTGGGCAAGTCTCATCTCTCTCAACAATGCAGAGAGCTCAGTTTGCAAAGGAGGCAGTGTTTGCCTTTTGCCACAGCAGAACCATGCAGACCTCTTGTATGCTGCTCTTACCACTTCTGGCTTGGGGATGAGAGTTGCTGAAAGCTGCTCAGCCCTCTCCTCTCTTCTCCCCTGAAGGGAGGCACAGTTGGGAGGTACTAGATGTCCGCTGGGCCTGTAGTAACTTAGCTGAGCTAATTTTCTTTAGGTTTGAGTCTGATCCGCATGGTATGTCCCTGCGGTTTCAGTGTTGACATCATTGATGAAGACTGCAGGTCAAGACTTAAAGGGGAAAAAAAAGAAAAGAAAAAGTGCAAGACTGCAGGAATTTAAGACTCTGGTCAGTTGCTCTCAGATTTCCCTTTAATTTCATCAGAGGGCCTAATCTTTTTATGTGAGGACGGGCGCTCACAATACTCTTGGTAGTTGGAGGGATGGTAGCAGGCACACAGAATAGGGGAGAATACATAAATTGAATGAAGCTGCTTGCATTACACTGCAAAGATTTTTCATCTCCTGAAGGGCTGTGTTTTGCTAATGTTTTTGGTTGATGACCTGAAAAATGCAGGAGTCTGAAATGAGTGCCATTATTATTGTAATAATATTGCATCTCATGGCGTGCTGTTATTGATGTTACCATCTCCTGCAATTTTCAAGACACTTCTCCAATGTCAGTGATCTGCACTTGCTTTGGGAAATAAAGAGGCAGGATTACCTGTATTTTACAGATAGGATCATTCACATTGGTCATTTATAAAATGGCAACTGGATTTGAACAGGCTAGTTTTGGGATGTTCTTGTAAAGTCTTTTATATTAAGCAGCTTGTTGCAGTGCACATGAGAAGGTGCAGAGGGCAAGGAGAGCCGCAGACCTGGAGGCTCTGTACTGACAAGACCATCAACAGGACTGAAGGGGATGGCTTCAGCTGAACTGCAGCATGGTTTTATCAGGCTCCACAAAATTAATTGCATATTTCTTAGAAAACAGCCCCCTGCTTAGATGCTGTCATCACCTCTGACTCAGATACTGAATGCCCTATTTGGTAGGAACCCCCCACCACCCTCTTATGCATCCTGAGCACATTTTGTGAAGACTGCCAAGATACTACTCATTTTTCTAAATTTGTTACCACACAGATGGCATGAGAAGTACATTTCTGAAGGACTGAGATGCTGCAATGGGAAGCTAGGCTTTCTGGGAAGCCTAAGTCTGGCACTGTGAGATCTCCACGTGAAAAGCATCAATATGGAAAAATACTAATGTTTCAGTTAAACAGTTTTTGTAACCAGTAGAAATCAATGGGGAATACTGAAACTCATGTTCCCTGGATTCTGATTTTAACGGTTAGAAAATAAGCCTCACCACTTGGTTAAACCATCTATTTTTTTCACCATGTGTAAAGATTTTTAAAATGAAGGGAATTCTGTTAATTTCACCTGAACCTTGACCATGGGAGAAGGGCACATATGTTACATTACTAAGACAGGGAAGAAGTCAAAAATAACCAAACAGCAGTAAGTCCTAGTGGGGTTTTGTGCACTGGGCTGTTGAATCACTTTAAAATAGGTTGATACTTCCCAGCCTACACAGTCTTAATTTATCCTACCTCTTCCTTTCCTGAAAATGATGTTGGAATAAATTCTTAAAGTGTTAGTCCCTTGGAATTGCCCTGGTACCCTAGGAAATCAGGATTTGCCAGCTTAAACATCTCAGATGATTGCAGCTGCCATGGTAACAGGTGAGGAAGAGGCAGTAGCTTCTGAAGGTAATTAGGTTCCAAACCGTGGAAGGCTCTGTAGATCAAAAAGAGTGCTTTACACTTCCCTGGGTACCAGTTGGTAGCTGTGGCCAGCTATAAAACACCACACTTAAATAAATAAACAGATGGTTGTATTGTGCTGTGGCTGTTGGGTTTTGGTTGCTGGTAGCAATGTGACTCCAGCACATTGCCATTTGGGAAAATCCAGACTTGAACGGAGAAAGCAACATGCAACCATCAGCCCCTGTGGCCAAAGAGAAAGGCCTCCTTGATGTGGGCATGCTGGAGGAATTCACCTTTGCTGTTCTCTAAGTTTCAGTTTTTCCAGGTATTCTGTTTTGTTTCTTTCTAGTTCTTCCCCAACCCTGGCCTTAACTGACAAAGAGAAAACACAGGATAATCTCTTGGTAAATCATATCTTGAAGGGGCCTCAGAATCTCTGAACACGTGATGGGCTGAAAACCATGCAGGAAAAATCCAGTTTTATTACTGCATCCATTACTTTACTAGGGTGAAAGTGGCCGCCTCCAGCCTGTCAGAGAGAAGGAACTGGCCAGCCCTTGGCAACCTTTCACATGTAGCTTTTGCCAATGGGAGAGGACCTATGTGAAACATACTCCTGTCATCTGTTTTTCTTCTGAATGTTTGAGGCTTGTTGAGAGCAGCAGCTCAGTTGTTAAGGTGGGAGGAAGGGTTGGGCAAGGATAGATGTGTTGTTGGCAGCAGAGTCCTGGAACCCGCAAGAAGGGCGCTCAGGGAAGGTGCAGCTTTAGGCTCTTGGGTGGTGTTCTCTGCTTTTGCTGAAACAGGTTTTGTACCATGCAAGCATTATCCAACGTGCTCAAAGAGCAAAGTTTAAAGCCAGGCATCTGCATGCTTCCCATGGCACCTCCTGTCCATTACCTAAATAGCTCAAGTGGTAAACATAAAAGATGCTTGCTTTTTTGCTCAGTCTTCCTGCATCTTTCATCCACCTGAATGTGGCAGTTGTATGAAGCTGTCACAGGAATTGGCCTTCAGATGCTTGGTCTTCTTGTCATGAGTCTTAAATCTATGCAAAGCGTTGCAAGATAGTCTGTAAGGTTTGTTGAGGCTAAGTGGACTTAAACTATCTTAATATTAAAAAAAATTATCTTAGGAAAAACAAACAAAAAAGCAAAAATTTCTTTTGGTTAGAAAGATGTGTGCACACTGCTTCTCTGGTTGGTTTTCTGGTTAGGAATAATATCTGAGGGGCTGTGATGTAGGATGGCTTTTGAAGTACTGAATCTATATCACTTTCTTTTGCTTCTTTCTTCGTGTACAAAAGAGCTCAGTTAGTCTGTGCCTGAGGTCAAAATTGGGTTTATACACAGGGGATTGTCTATTCTCTAGGACATTTCAAAGCTTTCATTCAGCACATTTTTGACTGCATCATTTGTGGGATCTTTGGAGCTTGAACTCCATATTCCGTTCCAAGACATGTAAACCCAGCATTGGCTTATACCACACCCTCTGTGTGCGTATGCCTGGGATTTCTGTGCCTCTCTGCAGGGCTGGAAGTGCTCCCTGCAGACCTCCCTCACCTTTGAACACTTGCAATTTGGCATCCACAGCGTGGCTTTGCATTTTGTGTGATTACTCTGCTGATACCAAATGCAAACAGGCAAAAGATACCCATTAGACACAAAAGATTTGCTTGCCAGCATCAAAAATACGGACTGACGCAGGCAGTGTTCCTGAATGATCGCTTCTGTGTAGTCCTAAATTTAAGCATGCGTTTTGTTAGGGAGATAAACTGAAGTTTATTTCAACCTCTTTGGGAAAAAGAGGGAAGGAATGACAGTTACTGGCAGCAGTGACCCAAGGACAGGTTTTGCTGCCTATTGTAATTCAGGAGGATTTTATATGTCAGTAAGTGGAGTGCATAAGAAATGCCAGGCCACATTTGTGATGTAAAGAAAGGGCAGGATATGGAATTTGATTAGAGCCATCTTCTATGCATTATGTATAAGATAATACATTGGTGTCAGTTATATTGAGTAGAAGCCTTAATTCAGCTTGAGTCCTGCTGACATCGTAAACTGGGAGACAGGGAGTGGTTTATGGGCAGTAGTGGAGTCTCCAGACTGAATTACGGCCTCAGCATTCAGTCTGTTACTGAGAGTTGCAGTTGGTAGCAGGCAATATATTACATGCTTTTACCCAGAGTAGGGCTGGTGACAAGGAAGGGAAAAACTTTATCACAGAGACACTGTGAGAAATGGAAGACTGAGTTATGGACAAGACAACAATAGAGAACTATAAAACTAATGCAGGAGAAGGAGGGAGGAATTTGAGTTGGCCAGAAGGAAAGATGCCCGAGAATGGGAATAAGAGTTTCCCCACGCAGTCACTGGTTTGCCCCTGCCTCAGGGCAGGATGTGGCATCCCATAGTGGGCAGGGACTATCTCTGCCGTTCCCATGCCTTTTCTTGTTCTTAATCCCTCATGGTTGGAGGTGGCCTTTTACCCCAATGCCCAAGATTTTAAATATTCTTTCTAGATTTTCAGCCATAATTGTAATTGTATGTTTTTGCTGTCTGTATAAATGGTCAAATCCTTTGAGTCTCATTAAGTCCCTGGTCATGGTGACCTCTAGGAGCTCCAAGTCCAGCAGGATAATAGCTTACTGTGGCAAAAATTAATGATAGGTCTTAATTTCATTGCCTTCCTTCCTCACTGTGGAGACAGAGGCATCCAAGCTACCTTTGCCATTTCTGTTCCTTAACTTGTATTCATTTATTATATGGCTTCTAACCTTTCTGTTCTCCAAGGGAGAATGTGATGATCTTTCAAATATTTCTTCTTATGGGAGTTGGTATGGATTTTTGTTACCAGTGTGTGAAGGTTCTTGTTCTCCCTGAATACCCTTCATTTTTTAGCAAACCCAAAAGGACAGAAGAGGGAGAAAAAAAATGTGATAAATTTGAGAGTTTGAGGTCATTTCTGTCTGTAAAGCCTGCTTCCGCTCTTCCTTTTCCCAAGTGCCTTTGAATTACACAGGAAGTCCCTTTTGACTCAGGAGTATTACACCCGCACAAATACAATTGTGTCCTTCCCCAAAAGGCCTGCTCTGCTCCTGATAAATTATTAGTTCTCTTGGTTGCTTGGAACAGATTTTTCCACTTAAATGATTACAGTGGTGCCAGCTATACAGATGGAAAGTCTGGTCCTTGATACTAGCAAATGTGTGGAGTAAAATATCAATGTCCGTTAGGCTGGAGGGAGCAAGGTTAGTATAGTACTTGTTACAGGTGTCCAGGGTCTTAGTCACACATAATGGAGTACTATAACCTAGTCACAGATGTTGGTGGACTGGACGCGTGCTCAAGTTGGTATCTCAAGTGATTTTCCCATGGGTCATGAAAAATTTCACATACAAATGCAGATGAGTCATTGTTATCATTGATATTTCAGGGAGCAAAGAAGACATCTTTAAAAAACCTGAGCCTGCCAGTGTCAGAAGTGCAACTTGACCTTTTTAATTATTGGCAAGGTTGCTGACAGCTGAAGACAGACATCTAATATCCAAAACACCTTAAAAAAACCCTGAACCCCTTAATGATACATACACACAAAGAATATAAGTCACCTTCAATGCAATGGATTAGTCGGAGCTCTGAAAAATCAATTTTGTTTGATTAGCTGCACTTGTAGCTAGATGGAAAGAGTTAAAGCCAGGCACCAAACAATGTAGGGTAATGGCTGTTGTGGTGGGCTGCAATCCAGAGAACACTTTGGTGCCTGTGTAGCTGTGCATGTGACCAGAGCTGTCTGAAGTCAGCATGGAGGTAGAAGCCTTCCAGGAAATCTCTGCAGAGAGAGAGAGGTCTCTCCTTATTTTTAGGGCCTGGATGGCATCCGGGTGGTAAAAGCACCCAGTGGTTCACCTCACCAAATCGCTGGAAGTCAAGGGGACCTTCGGGCAACTCACCCACCACCTACTTTGCTGCAAACCACTGCTCACACTTGATGTGCCAAGCACAGTAATCACTATCTCCCCTGTGTCTGTCGATTGTGGGGGGGAAGTCTTCTATGCTCAGAGGTGGCTGAAGAGAAACTGGAGTTGCAAGCACTTGACAATTATTTAAAAACCAAAACTACTCTATAAAATAGAGTAAAGGGAGAGAAAGAGGATGAAGGTTTTGTTGTATAGTGCATAAAAGGCACTTTGTTGCATCAGCTAACAGATTCAATGCCAGCTGACACTGTGCCCCAAAGATGTTTTTTATCGGGAAACTTTGGTTTGGAGTAGGAACTTCCTATACATAAAGTACCATTCAGAATGACCCATGTATTTGTGCTGGTACTGAGAATAGATGAAAAAAAGTCCTTTATTCCTTTCTCCATAGCTTAAATGTAAAAGGTTTAAAAACACTTAAAAGCACCCATTGCAACCAGGAGCCTGACTCCAACTGAACTGGCATGAGTCTTGAGGTCTCAATGTCCAGAAATTTCTTTTCAAAATGGAAGTTCACTCTTAAATGGCTCTAGTGCCTTTTAATATTTTGCTCATGATCTAATTTGGATCTTAAGTATACCAATTTGGAAACAGCCTGCCTGACATCAAGCTATGAGTTTTTAAACTCGTATGGTTTAATAAGATTAACTTGCTGCAGTACTGATACAGTCTTCAGTGAAAGCTTATTCAAATTAAGAATCAGTCAGAGGGGAAGTAGCCTCAAGCATAAAGTAGGAGTGAGGTGGTGCCAAAAAATCAGAGCTCCGAGAGTCTTTGTTGTCTCAGCCTTTACTGAGAGCAGAAACCTTTACTGCCAAATTAATGCACTAAGAGGGGAGGGGGGGAAAAGCATAATTAAGAGATTAAAACCCAATAGTCCCTTTTTCAGCTGTCATCCTTGGAGATGTACACAAATATGCACCCACAGAAATGGATACATAGTTCATTTTTTAATTATTTTTGAGACTCCAGAATATGTATTAAAATATGTGGGAACTCTCTTACACGTCTGCTTGAATTATGGAGAATAATTCACAAAGTACAGCAGGGCCACTAAAATGAATGAATAAATAAGTGAGTTTGAAGAATGTACCTGCCAAATTTGTGTTTTGGGGCTCTTCTGCATAAAATAATTAATTCATGTATTTTCAACATGTTAGTGTCTTCCATGTTCCCTTGCATTTCAGCTGCTGAGTATCTCCACCATGAATTTAATTTCCTCAGTGTTGGTATGGGAAATCCTGATTGTGTAACCTCTTTTAACCCAAGGTTATATATTAATCCCCTTCCTCCCAGAGGGACACCCTCAAGTTTGGCAAATACTGTGTGATTTCCAAATGTGCACCATATTGATAACATGTGTATGGAATTGGGACCCTTCTGGTTCTGATTTGAATTCTGAGCACGTTGAGCATTTTTCCTTCTTCCATGAAGAGGAAAGCTCTCAGCAGAGTTTTCATGCATAATTTCATTCCACTGTTTCAGCAGGAGTAATGCAGCTGTGAAAGAGGAATGTGAAATCAAGAGCATATCACTTTTTGAATATCACAAATTTTATTAGGGACCGTACAGGAAGGAGGAAATCTATAGGACAGATTGGTCACAGTCCAGTGTCTCTCAGCACGAAGGGAAACAAAGCTGCAGTGCCTGTGGTGCTAATTTAAAATTGTGTTTAGCATTGGCTACAGGAATGGCTGAAGGGCTTAGCTGTGAGCATGAGGCACTGAAGTAAACACTGGGTAATTTTGAAATTCCTGTGCTGTGAGAGGACCCATCATCAGTTGTTGGTGGTCCATGGGAGGGCCTAACTAGAACAAAATCATACAAAAATGTGTTGACCACACAGGAGATTTTTAAAAAATTGAGACATTGAGATTTGCAGGGGTATGTCTTGTGTAAGGGTGATGAAAACATACCTGTCCTGTCTTCTGTGGCATTTAAGAATACATTGAAAATAAAGGGGTGGCCTGCTGGAGTTGGTCACCATATGGCATAGCTTGGTTGTCTTAATCTGGGTAAAGCTATTGCAGTAATGGGTAACTGGCAAAGGGAAAAAGTTGCCGGAACATTTTATTTCTGGAGAAGTGTACAAAATCTAGTTTGGTTACATGAAGTATTTCTCTATGCTTCCTTCCCTCTCCCAGATGGCTATTGGCAAAATAGACAGGATACAGTATGATGTTTTAAGTATATGCATTTCTTTAATGTGCAACACTTGGCATGTTTGTATATACATCTAGAATGACTGCATATATGTAGAGAGGAATGTACATATGAGAAAGTACAGCAACATGTGCACAGAAAAATAGCAAATGACAGCCTTTTTTCTAGAGAAAACAGCACAGTTCTTGCCTTGCACTTGCACAAAGAACAGAACTGATTTAATATCAAGACGGAAGCAGAAGCAACACACAGTCTCTTCAGAGCTGATACCAGTAGCAACATGCACAAGACCCCAAAGGTATTGCAGAAGACTAGCAAATCTAAATTGTATTATGATGTAGAGGTTGGTCATTTGGGTTTCCTCAAAACTCCAAAGAAAGCAAGAAAGTTGTGCTGCTCTGGACATCTGTTATGCCCATGTGGTATAGACCACGTATAATGCTGAAAGATTGCAGTCTTAATATCCCATATAGGTGTCATGACTTTCAGCTTGGCACCTCCAAACTTTTATGGCTGCTAAGCACTGAACTCACAGTGTGACTGTGTATCCCACTTTTGCCCACTATGTGTAAGACCATAGTTGGCAAATGAGGTCCAAGGGAGCTGGCTTCATAACATGCCCAAGAATTTAGCTTTTGACTTCCAGCTGCTTAAATTTTTCTTTTTTACCTAAGCTTGTCATTTGATTATTATCTTCTTATCATCTTATTATTAGGCATCAGAGATAGCTGCAACTCTTGCTTTAATACTTTTTGTTTTCTCCTGGCTTTACTTTCTGCTGGACTTTCTCTTTCTTCCTAGGTGCTTCTCAGCGTCCTTTTGTTCCCAGATAGTCACTGTGTTTTCTCTGGAAAAATTGTGCTATTGTTGCTTATTGCTAAGTAATCCTTATGTCCTCTTTTTGAATGTGGTTACAGGGAATCATACTAGGCTGTGTGGAGATGTAGGTCCTGTACTGCCCTAGAGTGAAGTCTGAGTACCCTGATTTTGGAGGCTGCTGTATTCCAAACAGCCTTTGTGTGGCTGCACCAGCAAGTGCCTCCCATAAAGATAGCACCCCAGGGAGGGCAGTTCCTATTTGCAGTGTCTTCCTAGTGCCAGCTTTATGTGGGGAAGCAGGTGGGTAGGTGGCAAGCTCTTTGCTTGTCCTCTTTTGGCACTGAAGAGGCAATCTGTATTTTGCTGTGGATCATCATATAGCTGGGATTTCTTTGATGTTGCACAGTCAGCCGGTATGGAATTAAGTTAATATTTTACAGTGCTTTGTTCTGTGACTGTGTCCAGCCCCTTCAGTCTTCCCAGCTCCTAATGAGTTGAATCCCCTGACTTTTGCTGGTTTGTGCATGTGACTCTACCAGCGCTAGCAGATCAATCTGTGTTTGTATTCCTGGCCTTGAGCTGTGCTCTTGAGATGGCAACAACCCTGAGTGTGGAGACTTCTGCTGCCATTTCAGCTCAGCTTTGAGTAAGCGATCATGCTTTGCTGAGGCTCTGAGTAACCTGAGATGGTGTGCAAGGTAACGTGAGCAGCAGAGCAGGGTGAAAAGTACAGGACTGCATGCACCGGAAGCAACCCCAGATTTGTTTGGAGCCTGGGTATGATCAATGATGTTTCTAACAGTGTTTTGGAGCATGAAGAACCTGATTCTGGAGGGTCTGGGGTGATGCAAAGCACTGTTGAGATTTAGTAGCTCAGTTCAACTGAGAACATTTCCTGAATCATGGTGGTCATCTTTGCAAGCAAATGTTCACAGGATCCAGGCTATCACTTTTGCAAGTCCCCTGCTGCAGCTTTCAAGAGGCCACAGAAAGGGCAGAGAAGGAAGAGGAATGTGCCGGGCTATAGGGAGGATGAGGAGTGTTTTATAGTGAAACCTTAATTTGAGGAATTGGCTTTCTCTGTCATGTAGTAAATTCATTAGTCATGTAGAGTGAGGAAGTTGATTTATGGCTATTAACTATATTGAATTGACAACAGTAGCTTCTTGAAATTTAGTAGCCAAAATTAAGGCCTTTCAGGCATTAACAGATTAAACTGCTTAAAACAATTTAATTATTTATCCTGTGCAAATGGGATAAAATATTTCTAGAGTGATGCCTGTACTGCTTTAGACATATTTTAGTGTACTTGTGATTAAAGGTCTGTTTGTAAATCCTGTTAATTGACTATTGGCACAGAGTGGTGGAGGAAAGGAAGGACCTTGGCAGAGACTTAATAATTTTTAATTTCAGGGATTTAATGAAAAACAGAAAAAAAACCACCAGTCTGGTTTGAGCTAATGCTCTCTTCTTTTTTCTTACTCTGCTTTCCATGAACTCTGTCAGCATCTGTTCCTACAGGAGTTAAAGGAGCAAAAAGGAAGGCTATTAATATCACAGTATGTCTCTGTTAAACACAATATTACGCTTGTATACTACTATTTTTATTGCTGTAGTATGTGAATCACGTGAGGTCCATCATGATAGCATCGGCATATACATCATTCCCCACCTGAAGACCTTAAAATATCAGTGTACATTTTTTTGTGTGTGTGAGTGATCATGGCACACAGTTGTATCATCTCCAAAGGAAATGACTGTGCTGTAAGTGGCTCATCCTTAAGTGCTATCCTACCCAGAAAGAGAAGAAAATAATTAAGATGACATGAATTATGTAGAACAGACTTGAATAAAGAGTGACAGAAGGGCTGGCTTTGACAGCTGGATGTTAAATGAATGTTGTTTCTGTTGTTATAGATGCATAGCCTGTTTTTAAATGTATAATTTATTTAGATTTATTTAAGGGGTAGAGTAAAGAAACAAGAAATCCCTGATGCAGAGAATTGAAATAATGAGTTGTTATACAAACATAAATAGTCATTACAAAATATTTTATTGGTCTATTTTTGCTGTATTTATAAGGGGATTTTAAGACTCCTTGAGTCTGCATTTTGCATGCATGCAAATACATGCTACATTTTACCCGGCAATCCTTACTGCGTGCTTAATTGAGTTGATAGCAAAAAGACATGAATACTCCTGTCTGCTTCAGCTTGGCTCTGGGGAGAGAATGAATTTTTCATCTTTTCCAAAAGAGAATTCATCCTGAATGGCTGTTTCTCAGATTGTGTTTTATTACTCATACCTCTAAGAAAGCTGAAGCTGTAGGTGTGGGAAGGCTTTCTGTCAAACTCTCCTGCACTGGCAGACTCGAGTTTAGGCTGCAGGAAACTTTATCTGTGAAGCTGGAACATCTACAAGGAAGTACTTAATTGTGTTAAAATTGGGGGTGTGAGTGTGTGTGGATATAAGGGTAGGGGGAAAGGGCTGTTTCCCCCCACCCTGAAAAGCTTTGAGATGGTTGGCTGGGGTAGAACTGATCCTCTGGTTAGGATGGTATAATGCTTTATGGATATGTCCAGCAACACTGCTGATCAAAGATTAGTAGAGGGGATGGGAAGAATTATTTCTTCCGGATTTCTGAGACCAGGTCACATAGAAATTCATTTGCTGTTTGCTCATGACTTTTCCACTTATGCTGTATGCAAATATATGCTATTACTATACAGTTTAATTTTTATCAAGACCTTTTTTTTTCAAAATTCAGTGTTCAACAGGCTGTATTTATTTCATGGAGATTAAGCTGAAGGAGTGCTTAGGACTCAGTAGTCTTGAAGCAGGTAATTAGAGTAAAACTTGCCTTCAGAGGAAATTCTTGCCTCCTCTCCTCTGATTATTGCTGTCCTGTTTCACCATATATAAAATCATACATGTTTTTTTCCGTTTGTTTGTTTGTTTTTTTTTTTCTTTTTGGCATCCTGATATTGTCTTAGAGCTTTTGGACACCACCCCCGGGGAAGGTAAAAGAGGTTTCTTTTCCCCTAACCAGAAGCCTTACCAGCTCTGTGCATTTGCTTTTCTCAGTGTGAACACCACCTGGGGTTTTTAAGGTTTATATATCTGCTAAGTGTAGAAAGATATCTCTTTCTGCCTGTCCATGGCACTTGCTTTTCCTGTAGGTTGTTTGGAATCAATTGATGTCACTGATCTTTCTGCTTCTGCTGCTTCTGTTTGTTGCAGATGTATTTGAAGCCTTTGATTGCTGCTGACAGCAGGATTCTCTGATAATTTGTATCTCTGGATGATTGTTTAATTGCCCCTATGACACCCCAGTAATAAGGCCAGGAATTTGTCACTTTGGTCTTGAAAATCATACAATGTGCGATTTGCTCACAGGCTTTTTGTGGCACTTAGAGAAAACTCAAAACTGAGCCTCTTTGTTTTCTATTTTTTTTCTGTAGACTCCCAAAATTGCCTCTGAAGTTGCTCTTGCATGGTGAAGAGGAGCTAGTTTGAAGTTTGGGAGGCACACAGGCAGCAATTCTGAGGGATGGTGGCGTGGCCAAAAGCTCAGATTCCCTCTCCCATGCAAACACGCCATTTGCAAATTCAACAGAGGAGGAAGGGCAGCTTCGCACACCCTCTGCTCCTCATCCCAGCTCCACCCAGAAACATACAATGTGTGGGTCGTTGCATAATTCTCATTCTTTGTTGCCCTAAAATGAAAACTAGAGACCTATTTGGGTCAAGAATTAAGTTGCAGTAAGGGTAATTCATTGTTACGTACTTGTGTACCTTGGTGGCCTGCACTTGGTGACAGAACAAATGAGAATTTCAGCAGGGCAGCAGGAGCAGAGTTGTATGGTCAAAGCCTCTGGCATTTCTTATGTACCTACAGTTTTTTTCTTGTGTGCTTTCTCAGAAACAACCTGAAGAAAACAGATTTTTCCCTCAGTTGAGGTGTGCAGTAGATTTTGTTTTCTGAAACAAGAAGCAATGCCATTCAAAAAGTCATTCCTATGATTAAAGTTACTTACCTCTTTGTGTGTCTGGATCTATACCTTGCTTTAGAGGATTGATTGACGTGCGAATACAGCATGAGAATTCTTTAATAATTGTTTTCCTGATTATGTTATTCTTGGATGAAAACTGTTCTTTCAGCTTGTCAGGAGATAAATGCCACCTTGAGATCACAGCCCTGTGGGCAATTCCCACAGGGCTCAAGGGAAGACTGGGTTTCTAGTCATGAAATGCAGACTGTTGGCAGAGATTTCATCCCCTAGTGCTCTTTTTCCACAAGTCAGTGAGTTCATTTGGGAGAATCATGATTCCGTCCCACGCCAAGGGTGATGACTTCGTAATAGGCGATCAGAAAGTGGGGCATCGGTGGCAGTGGCAGCAGCTGCTCACAAGTAGCACAGTGCAAGGTGAATCTCACCCTTGCATTGGAGACCCTTGGCTTCATCAAGGCAGCAGGAGAGTTTGGACATCCTCATGGAAGGAGGGTTACTGAGACCAAACTGGACAGGAATGCTGGGTGTGACAGGAATCTACTGTGTTGTGTATGAAGTTGTAACTTGTCCCTTTTCTCTATCACTTCAAAGCACAACGTTTTTGCCCTTATGGGATGGCAAGTATTGAATAAAGAAAGGACAGAGCAATCCCTCCTCTGCAAGCCATTTTAATGTGTGCTTTGGATCAATAGAAAGAATGAAATGCTTGTCAATGCAGAAATTCTGGGAAGACTGTCTTGAGAGTCTCTACTGACACCATAGATACTAGAGGAATAAATTTGCTTTTTGGCTCTCCAGAAGCCAAAAAACACTGTAACTCAATGAACATAATTTAAAAAAAAAATGTACTAACAGGTTCCGTTCAGATTACTGAAGATGCCTTTTGTGTGCCGAATCAGTGTTTAGATAAGAGTTGTGAGCAGGGAGAAGTCCCCCTGGATAGCTGTTGGAAATTATTACTGCCAATAACTTCTTTTTCTGCTCTATTTTGTGCTTAGATGTTGCTTGATGTGGAAATGGGTGCTATAGATTTATTTTAACATTAATTTATATGGGAGAGGTTATTTGTGAACAGTAAATAAAATTCTATTTCCGAAGAAATATTAGAAAATTGGATGTTTGTAACATTCTTGTGTATTAAAATGCATGGTTATATCAATAGATGCCAAAGAAACATATTGGATAATCTGTAAAGTTCACATGGTATCCTTTTTACCACCATTTAGAAGGTAATGGGGAAGCATGACAGTGTCTATATTAACAGAGTCTTAATTTTAATTTATTTTTTTGAGTTTTCTGTGCATAAAGGCTTGCGACTGTGTTGCATAGCTCTTTGGTCTGACAAGTGCTTTTACCTCTTAGAGAAATTTTGATTCAAAGAAGATACTGTAAGCACCTTTGAGAGAGAAGGAATGTGCATGAAAGCCTGATGAACAACTGGATCATCTTGTACGGTGATGCATAGTTCGGTTTTGTTGATTCGCAAGATTTTTTTGGAGGTGAGGGAATTGCTGCAGGTGCTACCTGCTATGTGTTGTGTACTGGGAAACAGAGTTTAGAGAATGATGAGAGAGCCAAGGCACATAGCAGGCACAGCTTGGAAGCGGACAGGTTTGGTCCTTATAAAAGTAGGGGATAGCAAGGATGGAAGGCCACAGCATGGCTGAGAGAGATTTCTAGGAAAGTATTTTAGAAAGGAGCTTGGAGAGGTGATCCGAGGAAGAAAAGGAGGAAATCTTGTGGGTGAACGCAAAAGTGCTCACTGGTAAGGATGCAAACCTTGATGTGGATTGTCAGGCATCTAACTCAGTGATACTCTGTGTCCTCTGGGGGATGGAAGAAAATGGAGGCCGTCCCTTACTTCCATCACATCCCAAATTAGATTGTGCCCATGAGGGAGATGTAATTTAATTAACTCCGAGAACCTCAGCATCGCTGAGACACTGGAGTGGCTTCACAAGCATCCCTGTGACTTCACTGTGCATTCATTATCCCAGCCTGCTCTCCTGTCACGCCTCCCGCTTTCCAGTTGATAAGAGCCTCTGCCTTTTCATTTGGTCGATTAAATGCTGTAAATTCTGCAACGAGGGGCAAAGCTTTAAATTTGTCGTGTGTCTGTGCGTCTTATCATGGAGCCGATTCCATGTTGCTAACAGTATTTGATTCATACTGAAGGAAAATTGATGACCTGAATCCTCCTCACATAAGAGCTTCATTGTTAACATCTCTTGTTCTCAGCCACTTCCCCATTTTTTTATGCCTTCCCGTTCATTTTATCAAGCATGCTTTCAGCAATCAAAGGCTGGAAAATGGCTTTCATTCTCGAGCAACATATTCTGTGTCATTTTATCAAGATGCGGAGCTCCTAATTCTCTGAAGAAAAGCTAAAGAAGTGGGAGCTGTAGCTTATCACTGTCTCCCGTGTCATGTTAACGGAGGATTGCAGCCAAGGTGACAACAGAGCATTCCCAGTAAAAGAAAACTCCCTCACATGCTCAAGGAGCTGCGGGTAAAATAACCTTTCTCATTGCATCAGTGTTCACTGCTGAACGCACAGCCTCAGCTCTGGCGCGTGGTAAACTGCTCAGGGAGGAGGCTTTGAAATACCTGACTTGGGAGATGTAGAAGGACTGTGTGTGGATTTAAAAGAATAAGGAATATCAAGGGAATTGATAGATGAAAGAAAACAGGCAATTAAAACTGGTCAGGCAGCATCAACGTGAGTTCAAATAACCTCCCGCTTTACAGAGCACAGAATCTCAGGTGGATTTTGTAGCCTGAGTTGTCTGGCTCTTTGTGGTCAGGCTGCTCTCACTGTTACTATTTACTATATTTTGTTCATGCCTTTAAGATTAATTCTAACTCTTTTCTATTGCATAATACACGTGGTATGAGTCCTCTGTTTATGGAGACTCAGAAATGGGTTAAACAGATTTAGGAAAACACAGGAGTAGTTAAAGATGCAGTTAGCTATGGAATGGACCCACATTTTACTGTGTTCAAGAAATGTCTCTAAGGCTTTTTTGATATTGTTCTTTCTTAAATGAGGCTGAAAAATGAATAACCCAACCAAACCCAACCTTTTTTTTTTTGCTGTGTGCTTATAGTGACAAAACATATGACTCTCTAGCGTTTCGAGGGATTTGGCAATTACGGTTTGTTCGACCTCCACTCTAGATGAAAAATGGTAGCATTGGTTTGAGTTCTGTTTTGACAGCTGAAGAGAAGGTGGCATGTCATTTTCAAAAGTAGCTTTGTTGGGAAATAGCAGTGAGACTTGATTATTTTGCCAGATCCTTTAAAGATGGGCTGGTTCACCTACCAGCTCTGAACAGGAGCTGAGCCCTTTGGAAAATTTCGCCCCGGAAATGCAACAGTCAATATTTATAACCTGGTGCTGGATATTTCACATTTACACAAGCAATATGCACACAATTGCTGTTTATTGGGAAGAAGATAGGGGAAAAGAAAGCATATAAACTTAATTGGAA
This sequence comes from Donacobius atricapilla, assembly GCA_013397315.1. Classification (NCBI taxonomy): domain Eukaryota; kingdom Metazoa; phylum Chordata; class Aves; order Passeriformes; family Mimidae; genus Donacobius; species Donacobius atricapilla. The sequence continues at coordinate 1,005,767 of WBMY01016587.1, forward strand.
GTGTGTGTCTGCTGATCACCCTTTCTGTTTCAGTGCAACTGGCGGGTCTGCCTGCTGAATGGCCATTGTAATGCACAGTGGGAAAGGGTGAGATGGTAATTGATGTCAACGGTTATGGTAGTAAAAGAGGGGAAAAGTAAGAAGGATGAAAGAAAAAATAAGTTTTTCACTATCTAATTTAAATACCTTCGGTTACTCCTTGCTTGCTTACTGTAACCTGACAGCTTTTCACTCGGTGGAAGCTGTTGTTTTTGTAATCCCAGTAACAGTCAAATCTGTCTCTTGAGTTGTTTCTCTCATCCTGTGTTCTTGAGACTGCAGCCCTCCCAGAAAAGCAGGAGAACCTCCTTGTAATAAATTATCCATCACCTATATGATTGACTCTATTTGTGTCCTACTCCTTTTCTCTCTTAAATGCACTGGGTAGTTCAGCCCCTGAAGAGGAACTCCTGTAAGAACTCCTAATTAGTTCCCATCCATCTAGACATTTCATCTGAACAGTAGTACAGCTGAATAGCTTGAAGATGTATGGCATGGAAATTATTGGGAGATGGTCAGAAATTGCATTTGGTGGTTTGCCAGCTGGGATTTTTTTTTCAGTCTATTTGGATTTGTCATGGTGATTTTGGAGCATTTGATTTCCTTCTTGTTAGTGAGTTTTGGTTTATTCAAAAGTATTTTTGAAATTGTTTTGGGATACTAATTGCATTCAAGCTGGTGGCAGGGAAGCCTAGATATCCTGAATAGTCTTCCAGATGACTTAATATGACAGCAATCTTAAACTAGAAGCCTTTTCATTTCTGTAATGTTTTAAATAAAAATAAACAGATACTGGTGCTTTTTCAGTTAGTGCCAAAACCCTGTTTTGTTTTCTGATGGTCATAACAGGCAGCATGTACATTCTGCATTAAAGCTGCTTTGTTTGTGTAACATTTTTTAGGTATTTCTTGCTAGTTGTTTAAGTTGCAGTGGTGCTCTCTTCTGAATATCCTGGCATCCAGACTCTGATCCAGCCCAGGTGCTGCTTTTAAATCCCTTCACCCAGCTAATTTCTCCCTCATTGTTTTCAAGATATCTGAGCTAATTACCCAGAGGCATGGACATAATTGTGCTAGAATGCTGGAGAAGGGGGGTGGTTTTGGTGTGCACTAGAGAGCACTTAAGATGAAATTGAAACAAATTCTCTCATAGGTCTCTTACTTTGAAGTATTCTTGCAAACTTCAAGTCAGGACCCCAGTATGCCCCATTTTCTGTGTGTTTCCATGTGTTGTATATACATGTGTCTTTTCCTCTAATGTAGGTCATCAAGCTGAGCTGTCAGGTATGTCTTGTTATGAGAGAGTCATTGGAGCAATGAATTGTCTTCACTGAATTAATTTTCACTCCAACAGGGTTTTCAATGGAAGTTTACAGACACTATAGTTTAGGCAGGCAGCCAACGCAGAAGGGATTTCTGTTTGTATTTCTTTATTTCAGTGCCAAAGGAGGATTAGCTTGTGCTGAAAGGGTTAGAGAGGTGAGCCAGAAATGCTTGACCTAGTCTTTACTAGACATTTGCTCATTATTTTCTTTTGAGCATTCTGAAAGGCCTTCTTCACACGTGTGGGCAAGAACAGGTTAAAAACCATGTAGACCTGCCAAAGCTTTACAAATCTCTTTACTAGCTTTATTAAACCAAGCTAAAAGAAAACCTCTGTATCTTTTTTTCCCTTTTATTCTCTTAACACCGCTCTCCATCCCACAGCCCTCCTCCCCCTTGCCCCATAGGATTTTGGTTTTTCTTTCCAGCCCACACATCTGTAAGTGCCTGCTAGGTACAGGAGACACATTTTCATGGTTCATTAGCTTGGCTTTCCAGCCCTGGCTTGTCAGTGCCCCCAACTCTGCAAAATGTTCAGAGCTTTGTTGGGTTGCTTGTGATGGTGTTTGGATGAGTGCTGCGAATTTTCTGTAATATATCTGGTAATTTATGTGAATGTAGCACAAGCTGGAAGATGGGAATGAGCTTTTGATCTCTGACATTGTGATATCAGCAGGGGAGAAAATAAAAAACACTTCAGAGTCAAGATGTATTAAATTAGTTGGAAAGTAAATTGACAGAGAGTTGGCAACAAATACATGATCACTAACCCTTTGAGTAAAGTGTGGGTATGTTCCAGCAGTGGAAAGTAGTTTGCCCTGAAGCTTTTGTCTAAGAAAACTGACTAGTAATAGTAAGAGCAAAGGCTTACTACTTCCATATCCAAGAACTTCTTGGGGAACATCACAATATTGTCTTAAGAAAACGGAAGTCTTTAATACAGTAAGGAAGTCATTAACTCTTACTTGGAATTCTTAACTATTTGTTTAAGGCTCTATTCTCAACTGATATACTATCAGGTTGCCATTTGAGCAAAAAACTCTCCATGTCCCTCTTTTTGTAAGTCAGTTTGTTTTCCTATTTCCTTGAGCTCTGTAGTAAATGTAATGTAGTTCATTTAATGACCACAGCATTGCAGACTGCCAGCGCTGTCAAATGGACTAGCATAGGAAGCCTTTGAAATCTCCACAGTATTTTGATGATAACATACTAAGTATAATCAAGCTACACTGATCCTAAAAAATCCACCAGCCCTGAAACTCAAGTGAAAATACAACATGTTTCCATTATCACCTGTCAGTGTTCTGGGAAACCCCCTGCTTCACCCTTTGGAGGAATCTGTGCACTTCTAAGATGGTAAATGCATCCTGCAGCGTAAGTTACTAACCTGATTTCTGTATGCAGTGGCTTTTGTTGAAGGTTCTGAAGTAGCTATTCAACAAGCATGCATTGAAATCCTTCTGAATCACTTCCTAGAAGCTCTTCCTAGAATCCCTTCCCAAAAGGCTGCTCTCAAGGCAGATCTGAGACATGGTCTAAATAACTTGTGTGCAGATTTCTTCTGCACAAAATCTGACAGCATCTTTTTGGGAGCAGTAGCGAGACGGTAAATCCTGAATGCATTGCGACAAGGAAATGTGGAACAAAATAGTATAACTTAAATTTAGGCCAGGAAGCCAGAACACATCAAGGAGCAGCTCTGTGTTAAGGCAGATGTGCTGGGCACAGAGGGGAGTAAACAGTGGTGGGAGGCAGAAGGAAGATCAGCAGTTAAACCACTTAGTCAAGTTGTTGTTTCACAGAGGAGTACCTAGGATGTGTCCACGTTTTGTAAGTAGTTCATGTGCTTGGTTCCCCCTCAAATCTGCATGTGTTTATGTTTTCTTCCCAAGGATTCCTCTCTATTTAATAAGAACAAACTCAATTATTGAACTATGGACTTCCTTCCTTAAAACTCCATGTGCCCAGATTTCCCAGTAGTCTGCCTGGAACACAGATACCTGAGTAATTTAAATAGGTGGCCATTTGCAGCGTAATTACTGCAGTTGTTACTGATAAATAACAGCCTCAGCTTGCAAACACCAAGAATATCTAATTTGTTTGCCTGCCTGCAATGGATTGTCTTCTGTGCAGAATATAGATGATCCTGCAGTTACAAGCCAGAAAAAAAGTAAGCTATTTCAATTCATCCACTTTAGTCCTGGAAACACTTGCAAGCTATTTGCATCGTTTTTTTTTCTGTGAGGGCACCTGGTCTGTACGAGCTTTAATGACATCCTAGTTTTTCAGAGAGCAAAAGAACCCTGAAGCAGCTTTCTGAAGTTACCAGTTGGTGATTTCGTTTCCACCTTTATCAAAATGACCACTTTCTTCTCCGTAATCTCTAGCTGGTGAAGGCATGGAGTATTTGACCATTTTGACTTTTGCAATAATATTTTTACACTGGCTATTTTAAAAGCTTGGATTTTAATTCAGAGTGGGTTTTTTTGTTTGTCTGGTGTTTGTTTGTTTTAAACTCTCCTTTAAGGTATGACAGATTTTGGGAAAAATGATTTCTAGTTTTCACTGATAATTAATTTGAGTTTCTTTATCATCATAGTATTAATTTTAGTAGGTGTATGCTCTTATGTATAAGACACATCCAGGGTTAGGGCATCCATAGCTTCTCTGAGCAAACTGTGCCGGTGCCTCAGCACTTCCACACTAAAGAATTTTTTCCTAATATCTAATCTAAATCTAATAATCTTCATCTTAAAGCCATTCCCTGTTTTCCTATCTCTATATGCCATTGTAAAACGTCCCTCTTCAGGTCTCTTGCAGCCCCCTTCAGGTACTGGAAGGTTGCTAGGTGGCCTCCCTGGAGCCTTCTCCAGGATGAACAGCCACAACTCTCTCAGCCTGTTCAAAAGTTACATCAAACAGTTGCTCAAGAAATGTAATAAAAGATTTTGCCTGAATTTGTATACATCCTTGATCCATTAAAGTTAATTATATCATTGCTGCTACAAACTTGCATTGGCATTACCGAATTTCTGGATGACAAGTTGGCAGAGGGAGAGAGGAATTTGGTTACAAGTGCATTTGTTAAGTATGCCAGCCAAAAAAACAAAAGAGATAATTCAGTTGAACAAAATATTTTTGGGTTGTGGGATAGGAAGTTTGTTCTCTTTGATCTTTGAAAGGCTGTCCCCCAGTAGATATTCTCTATGCCTTCTGGGGAGCTTGGAATTGTAAACCTTTTGTCTGCCTAGAGACATCTTTAAAAAATCATAAAGCAAATAACCAGCAAAAATGAAACATAGCTTTTGCATGCAAAAGCTGAACATTCATGCTAGACCTGTAGATACATCACAGGAAATGAGTTTTGAAGGAAATTAAATCTAAAAATTTTTGAACAGCTGAATTGTAAGCATTTCTTGATACATTTGATGTATTGCCCATACCAGTGTTAGTGAATACAGTCTTTATTTTGAAGCCTTCCAACCATTTGGTGGTGATATTAATTCATATTTGTTAGAAAACTACTTTATCTAGTTAGTTTGAGCTGCTGAACACTGAGAGCTTGTCAGTAGAGTTGGTAACCAGACTTTGTGTGATTCCAGTTTTCAATAAATTGTGCAAGACAGCAGTGTGCAGAGGCCTTTGTGGAGAGCTATACTTTGTTAAATATTTCAGCTGTATTTTGTGTTTCTTGACTAAGCTCCCGTTGGGTGAGAACTGCATATTGAAATTCACCTTGTGGTTTGAGCCTGATCTCCTTCTATTTCTTGTTGCTCTGCTCACAGCTTCTAGTTTTCTCTTCACTATCAGTCTGAGTCAAGCATACTAATGATCTGGCACTCGCTGGAGTTGGAAAGCTTTGTAGGTAGTTACACTGTTATTAAATCCAGCTCCTCTGGGTTTTTTCCATCTGAAGAACATTATATACTCACTTCCTTTTGTGACAGGGATGCCACTGTCCCATATAGCTCCACTATTTGCCAGTCTCTGTTTCAGTGTCTTTTACATATTACTGGCCACACACTCATTTTTAATATTTCACAGAGTAGATCCATGTTCTGTATCTTTTGGATGAAGCCACTTTTGGTTGTATGCAAGCAAGCTTCCATTATAAGCTGCCAGAACTTGGACTCCTTTTTTGTTGGACATGTTTTGTAATGGCATAAGAATTTTGGCATGCCATGTTGTAGAGGCTGATGTCAGTCACTGCTGTCTAAACACACTAGGTTTCCTATCAATTACACCACTAAATCTTTGACAGATTCTGCCAATCTTTGGGTAAATGCTTCCCAGTTCTTCATTTTGACAGCCAAAAGAGGAGAGGGAATTGAGAGCTTCTTTGCGAAGAACGTACAGTATAAGGAGTGAGTTGAAGTTTTTTTAGCTGTCTTTTTCCACAGTTAAGAAATCTATGGTATGTTTTGGTTGGGGTGCACTCTCTTCAGATGCCTACCATCAGAAATGTCCTAGTATTGTGTTTGATTCTAATTTAACCTAGTATAGCTGCTGGGGGTTTTTCGTTTGGTTTTTTTTTTTTTTTTTTTTAAATTTTTGAGTGGATGGTGTATTGAGTTTTGTTTTCACTTTTTTTAATCAAAGAGCTATTTTTGTGATTGAATAAAAAAGAAGACAAATGTCAGTCTATGTAGCACTGACAATTTCCTTGCCTTGAATCCTACGGTATCTCTATCCAGGACGTCTTTGAAGCAGCGTTTCAGTGAGAGTGTAGGGAGCTTCCAGCTTCATGGCCATGACTGTCTGCTCATTTCTTTCCTGCTCAGAAAATCAGCTGGATGGTGTGAAAGGGAGTTGCCTCATTGCCTGCACCTTAAACCCAACATCTGTGTAAATTACTGGATCTTTTGTGCCTGTACTGTGCAATTTCACCTGTGTGTTTCTGTATTATCCATGTGTTTATGTGTGTGTATTTTTTAAGTGTTTTTTGAAAAAGATGTCTGCATTTACAGGCATAAGCTCATACGGTAAGTAAAGTTATTCTTGAAACTAGTAACTTAGTGTTAGCATGTCCCTGTACAAATTGATAAGTAAAATTATATTCTATTATTAGGAATGTGATTTTATACAGATGTGACCGACATTTGAACAATAGTAGTTGAAATCTTTTTCCCATTAAAATCCTTAGCTGTCTACCTGTAGGTACTTGGGAATGGTATTTTAATAAGCACAGGTAAGCCATCTGAGGAAAGGCGAAAAGTAATGAGGGAATATAAACCTGATTTATCAAGGCTATTCTTTATTAGTCCTTAAAATAAACATATTTTAATTGGCTCACTGCAGGGTTGGGTGACTACTAAAGAGAGGAGTCAAAAGTCATTTAATACAGCAGTTCATTGTAGCTTTCAGTGCTGCTGTTACTTGCTTTTACATGCACACAATAGTTAAACATGGGCAAATTAATGGAACTGGAGTGGGTTTGGAATGGTTATGCCAAGTGGAAAGAGATGACTTCTTTTCTTGACTGGTCTGAACAGAAGGTTTTTTTCTCTTTTTGCATGGAAACCTAGACCTAATGAAGTGCACCTTAATGTGGGCTTGTGGTTTAGGATGTTCCTTTCCATTGTGCAAACCTCTGAGATGCACTGACTCAACTGCAAAAGGTACTGATAAAGTGCCAGCCTGTGCAAAATGAAAGGTTAAGACAGCCTTCATGCCTCTCACCTAGCAATTTGCACCAACCTTTGAGGCCTCTCTCACTGTCATTTTGCTGAATATTCCCCATTTGGAGGTGTTGGGGAGCCCAAAGTGGGCAGCCTGAGCAAGTCCTTGCACTAAGGTGAGGTCATCTCTCCCGGCTAGACTCCTAAGACCCTTGACAGCTCTTGGAAAAATAGGCTAAAGTTTAAATGCATGTCCTCTCCTGTAAATTAATAAACTGTTACTACTTTGTTTTCAACAGCTGAATAGCTTTAACATTCCTTTTTGACAGAGATTTTCGGTGTCTCCACCTCTCATCCATCCTTTCTCTTTAAAGAAATGTTTTCTTTGGGTTTACTTCAGATTGAGGAATTTGTATTGTGTGTGGCTGTCGCTTACAGTGAGGGAATTCTGTTTTAATCCCTTAACCATCACGGAGAACAGAGAAGGAGTTTGTTCTTTCAAGTTGATGCCGGAAAGCGTTAGTGGTGATAAAAGGATATATTGTTTAAAACAGCTGAGAAAAGCTGCTGTCTTTATTGCTCTTTCCACCTTGGTTATCCATAATGGGCTTAGGAGGAGCCTTCACTCATTCTTTGACCATGGAGCTTTGCATTGTGGCTGCCTTGTGTGGGGCAAGGGAAGAGAGAGAAAAGAGGGAAGAGACCTGCTATAATCATTTTGCAGCCAGGTTAATGGCTCAGTTGAAGGTTGGGAATGTTGGGGAATCCATGCAATGTACAAAGAGGTTATTAATGATCTGCATACATAGAGCTGAAGCACTAAAATGGGATTTTCTGCTCTTGATTGTCCACCCTCTTTTTTTTTTTTTTTTAATTATTAGAAGGATGGTACTTCTCGCTCACTTCCTGCAAGTTTTGATCATGATATCAATACAGTTTTCTAAAATATGTGAGAAAGCAGCCACAGTCAGTGATTGCAGACACACATTCATGACTGCACTGAGCATCACCAAAAGCATGATTTGTGTTAGTAAATACAACACAGTACAAGCAAGATACATTGCTTCTTCAAATCTAAGCTTTCAGCTTTTGAATCTGACTTAATGTAAGCAGATTCTTCACATCTTTGGATAAGTTTTGGGAAGAGAGGTTTTAACAAATGGGACTGAAGACTGGGGCATGGTTCCTTTTTCATGTGTGGATACTAAAGGAAGCTGACTTGGAATGTGATCTTAAAATGGAGTACAGCCACTTAAAGGGCTGTTACTGTTACCCCTGGTGATATAGCACCAAGGCAGGGATGTCTAGAAATGAGTAGAAATGCCCAGTGGGTTGCTGGTCAGCAGAGGAATAAAAGATTTAAATGGAAATTACAATCCATCAGGAAAGGATTTGTTATCACCCAGGATGGACTGGAGTCAACACGGGATTTTATTAATTCAATTAATAAAATCTCTTTTCTCTTCCTGCTAACAAAGAAATAATAAAAAAAAAATAGATAAAGTAGCTGAAAAATAAGGTGTCAGTAATGGGATTAGAGAGGTTCCTGCAATTTTGCAGTCATTAGCTTTGAATTAAACATAATGAGTGTTCCTTGGGGCACTAATGCTTCCCCCTCTCCCCTTAGTTTCAGGCTATATTTGTAGGCGCTTTTTTTTCTTTTTTTCCTCTCCCCCCCCCCCTTCTTTCTCTAAGAGAGTCAGGCCTGGCCTGTGCCTCTTATTGTGACTATGTAGAGGCTACTTCTTGTAGGTTCTATTTCTGATTGTGTGTTTGGGTGTTTGCCTCCATGTGCCTTTGCCAGCTGCTGCCCTGGAATTAGAGCTTTGCTCCTCCCAGAGTCTGATCTGCCTCTCCTGCCTCCTAAACACCGGCGGCTTGGCCATGGCTGGCTGTAGTCACATGAGTCTTCCCAGCAGGATAAGACCCACAAACTGCTGGTTTTAGGTACTCAGAGAGTTGTGCTTTTATTTTTAAACTAGCTCCTTATCAGCAGGGCACACACTGAACTATCTGGGAGACGCATTAAGAAGTAGATTTTAGGTGAAAGCTTTATTTGTTCCATCTGCAATTAAGTGATTTGTTCCAAACTCATAAATCTCTCCTGGCTCTTTCTTTTGCCACTAACTAACTCATCCTTCCAGCTCGTGTCAGGCACTCTAGTCCCTGCTCCCTTTCTAGATCAGGTTTCCTTCATTGCCTCCTTTCTTCTTGCACCTTGTGGTGGATTGGACTTTTTCCCCCTAAAAAAATGCTCCTTTTGTTCTTCCTAGCAGCCTCCATTTCCATGGACTTTTTGTGAAGAAACTGGGTTGTCTTTTCTCTTTGCTGAGCATCTTCCTGTCAAGTAAAGCTCCTAATTTTTGTCTGGCTCCTGACCCTAGCACAATTTTGGCTGTGTTAGCTGTTTGTGGCTCAATTAGCTGCTTCTTGCTTCTCCTCACAGTTCCTTTCCTTTATGCATCTCGCATGTCCCCCATCAATCACGGTGTGCCAGCCTCAGAGTCTGGCAGGAGCAGCTGGCCCCTGCCGCTTCCTCCTTGCAGCCGGGGATCCCACTTCGGACCCATTATCCCTGCCGGAAGGACTCCTGACTTGTTTCTGTGCACTTTGTGCTCTGCAGAGCTGGCCCCCCACTCCCTCGCACACCTTCTTCTGCCCTCGCTGCATGGCCGTGCCCGGCAGCTGAGATGTTCCTGCCGTGCAAACTGAGCTGAGCTCTGCTTAGGTGGTCCTCAGCTTCTCTGCTGCTCCGTGCCTGTCACTTTTTGTTGCCCGACTCCTGTTGTTTCCTGCTTGAGTTCTCCATTGATCGCTGCTGTGCCCTCACTTCTTATGAATCTTGTTCTGATTCAGATACGGTTGGAAAAATATGTTTAAGCTTAAAGAGACACACCTGAATTTGGACTCCCCAAAAGAGAAGACTTCCATTATGAGGAGAAGCATTTGGAGGGGAGAGGGTGGCAGTGCTGGTGGGAGCGGTGAGGTTAAAGTTGCTGTGGAAATCTAAGCTAGCTCTCTGGCATCAGACACAGCAGTGACACTCCTGAAGATCCCAGTTGCCCTTTTGAGCATCAGAAATATTTAACTCTCATACTGCCAGTCCAGGGTTTTGGAAGAGCTCCATCCATTGAAGAGTCCTGGCATTGCCACTGCCATCCCCAATACATCTGCCTTCAATCCTTTGCCAAGCGTGAGCTCTGCTTAGTGATATTATCCAAGCAGGGCTGAGGCTTAGGTGAGCTCTCATGACTCTGTGCTGTTTCTGAACATTGTTGTTTAGAGATGAGTGAAGGAAAGATGTGTAGGTTGATACAGGCAGTAAGACATAAATGCTTTAAATAGGAAGCACTGTTTGGATCCTTGGTGATATGCTGTGAGTCCACCATGTCACAAGCCAGTGTTATGTGCTCTTTTTACCTTCTTATCCATGAATCACTGGAGTAAGTAGTGTCCAGGTTTGTTTGCTTTTTACTCAGGGCCCGCATCCTGTCTGTGGCCAGTAAAGTCAGCCTTGACTCTGAAACAGCTTGCCAGCACTATCAGCTAATTAGAAATCTGCTCTTGTGGTCAGACTTTGTTTCAGCATGTTAATTAATTTTCCAAACCTCTGTTATTTGGAGGAATGGGACCGCCCGTGGCAAAATAAGGAAGACCTGGCTTCCTTTCCAGCTCTGTTACACTTCTGGATTCCTATCCTCCTCTAAGCCAGTCAGGCCAGTTATAGCTGGAGTGGGGGTGTGAGCTAGCCCTAGGAGAGTGTGCTCCTGCCTTTCTCCTCTCCATTTGATATTCTGTATGTGTCCCCCACCTTTATTTTGCATTCTCTTGCAATAGCTAATTGATTCTTTATGAGACCTCTGTGCTCCATTTTTTTTCTCTGTAAAAATGTCAGTGCTGTTCAGCATTGCTGCTCTGTGGCAGGAGTCCTTGGGGTCAGGAGGCGGGTTCTGGGTTCGTGTCCTCTCTCTCAGTGCCTAACTCCCCCAGGGCAGTCTGTGACCCCTTTTTCTCATGCAGCTGGGCTGCTCTGTGGGGTTTTGGGGTGTGCACTTAGAGCCGTGAGCTGGAGGAGGAAATGACTATAGCTTCTAAATTCTGTAGCGTGTCTTCTTGTTTCTCTCCTTCCACCTGCAAAACAGAGATAACTACTCTTAACCCATCTGTACCAGAACAGTGTTTATTTAATTAGCTGCTGTCCACAGGGTTTTGAAAGGTATAAGATATATCTGGAGTATTATTAAGGGTCTTACTAAGATTAGCCTCGCTGAGTTCTGCTCCTTCCCATACAATTACCAGGCAGATGTACACAGTGCATGTGCAGATATGAAATATTCAGGAGTTTTTGCATGTCTTCAGAAAAGTCATCCCATTAAAACAAAACAAAACAACACATCAAAGTGAATCAAGTCCTTTTGAAATAATCTTTCTTACTGTATGTGGTTTAGGACCAGCTGAACCATCTGAAAAGCCAAAGCAGGGAGCGAGAGAGGGAAAGGGGGAGAGAGAAAGACACTTATTTATGTGAGGTCTGTACCTCTGTTCGACTTTGTACAGCCAGAAACTGAAAGAAAGGCTTCCCTAGTGTGTCCAAGTTTCTGGTGAATGGCTCCTTTGGGTGCGGAAGTGAGTGCTGCGGATCCTTTCAGACGAAAGGAACAGTTAATGAGTGTTTCTCTGTTCTCTGCTGCTGGAATGAGACACATCCCTCTTTCTAGGTCACTAAGTTAATCAAGTCAAGGATTTCTGTCCATTGTCCTTCTTATCAGTCACAGCTGCATTTGCATTAGGAAGCTTTCTGTTTCTTTAAGCCTCATTCATGTACTGATTAAATTCCTTCCCAAATCTGCAAAAGCAAATGTCTAATGTATTATATAGCCATCTCCTGACCCAAGTAAAAACAATCTACAGTAGAATATGTTTAAAAGCAGAAGAAAGGAAAAAAAAATACCGCTTTGATTTATCTGATCTGCCGTGATAAAACACAAGGGTAAAACAGGTGGAAGCTTATGTTTCTAATGTGTGATTTTTAACTTCATGCCTGCTAGCATCAATATCAGTGTGTACCTGAACAAACAATCTAAAGTGGGAAGTGAAATTGCTCTTATTGAATGTTTGAATAAACACTGCTCTAGCATCTCCTAATGAACAGCAGTAGCTGTTGCAACGTGTTAGATAATAAATTGGTCCTGGCAGCACATTTCCATTTCACAAGAATGACTGAAGGATAAACTTCAAACAAAAAAACCCTGTAAAATTAATACCCTTGTAACCAAACAGTTGTAACCCTTATTCTTAAAATGTTTGCAGTCTGTCTATACTTATGCTTTGGTTTCACCACCAATTCATAGTCTTTATGTTTGAGGCATACTCTAAAATGTCTGTCCTACTGATTATGAGTGCAGTTTTGGGCAAATTAATAAAGATTTCCTTGTCTTCTTGTGCCTGCTGCAGCCCTCCCAACATCCCTAAGGGAGCATTTCATTGATTTGGTTTTTTGGTCCCTCTGGATCTCCTGAGTTACTGGGAGATGTAGACTTTAATCTTCTGCCAGTACAATTTTTGCTTTTAACATTGTCGGAAAAATGGCCTTGATAATTTTCTCACCTTTCCAGTGGCCACTTCTCCATTTTCCAAGCCTTCTTTGGCAGTCTTTGGAAATACCTCTTGAGTAACAGCACTTAGATGTTCATTTTTTTTTGTAGTAACTTCATCTCGCATTTTGTGCGATGAAAACAGCAACTCTGTTTTACCCTTCCTCATAAATTTTCCTGCAGGTTCCTTCACAAGGGGCCTCTTTTACATCATAAACAATGCCTTGAAACTTGAACCTCTCTATCCTCCCTCATCCTGGTAAGCATATACAAGTTCAAGTTCTTTGCCGAGTAGGAAGGAGCTCCTTTGGCTCACCTTTTTTTTTTTTTCCTTCCCCCTCTGCTGTCAGACTAACATTTAATTCCTCTCGGCCCTGTGGAATTCAAGTGCTGTGTCCTAATCATGGGGCTTCCCTCAAAAAGCAGCCAGATGAAGGTCAACAATGCTGACAGGCAGCAGCTAAAGCAGGGTACGCCTCAGAATCAGTGTGCAAACTGCTAATCCTAGAAGGCATTACAATACATTTGGCACCAACCTGAAATCTTCTTCTTTTCTCATGAGCCTGTTTCCTGCAAAAGGCTTGGATTGTCTCTGGCTTTTTTCCCCCTAGACTGCAGTTCAATCAGTGTCTTGTGTGCATTTGTTTATGCATTTTAATGCCCACAAATCTACTGAGCCAGTCTTCTGAAATTATGCAAATGTCCAGAATTGAGGACCAAGGAAGGGCTCTGGCTGGCCAGTGAGTTGGTGAAGATCAGTGGCTGTGTAGTAACTCTGAAAAACATGCAGACACCTATTCTGAAGTGATACGTACAGTGATCTCACATCAATTTGAGATAGCCTGGAAGATGGTGAAAGAGGGCTGCGTTACTTGGCTTTTACTGAGAACACTCTCAACTGCTGCAGGAATTTCTGCCATTGCAGTGACAGTGTAGAACAATTCTGAATCAACACAAGATCAAACACTTGTAAATTGTCCAGAAGATTGGCTTTCCGCTGAAAGAAATGTTTGTTGAATCAGAATATTTTGCTTTTCAAAGCTATGTAATTAATTTTAATAAGAGCACATAAAACACATTTTAAACTGGAAGGTTTTTTCCTAAATTGCAGTGTGAATCAACATATTCCCGCACAGCATTTTGATTCGACAGTTCATAATTTTCCAAGGGAAAACAGTGCCTCAAAAATACTTGGCTGTGACAACTCTTTGTATTTACTGCATTGATAAGAAACAATACAGTGGTTGTTCCTGTGGATGCATATGTGTCTGAAGAAACATGGAGACTGGAACAGCTCAGCCTTTGGAGGTAATAGCTCTGCATTCATTAGGGATCAGCAATAGTTCCATGGGATCTTTATTTACTGAGTCCTGCTAAGGATCTGGCTCACTAAATATGCAAGATAAAAGTATCTCAAACCTCCAGTGTACATAGGAACTGATGGCAGACGAGCTACACATTATTTGAGTGCTTTAATTATCGTTTGTCCACACTAACCTGTGGTTTCTGGAACTGCAGTTTGATTAAAATTCTTTGATTAAACAGACAAGTTGACAAGACAAATGTTCCTTGCAGCCCTCTGAATCATGGTATGAAATTAGGAGCCTTTTCCTCGTTCAGTTTTTGTTCATGTTTTCCACCCACAGCCAGGTGGATTTAGGATCACTCAGTAGCGACCCAAACATATATTGGAGCAGAACCACTTATGCAGGAAAGCAGGGCAGCAATATCTGTAAAAGGGAGAGAATAGAGTTTCTTAGTATCTTGTGCACTGTAATTTTTTTTTAATTGGTAAAATAGTTACAAACTTCCTGGTTCCTTGTTTAACATTAAAAAAAAAAATTAAAAAGTCAAGCAGGGGCATTGGTGAATACAAATGCTCAGTCTGTTCAGGCTGCATCTGAACAAAGTTGTCCAATTCCCTTTGTGTTCCTGTAATCAGGATTTGCCTGAAAAGGAGGGAAATATGGGAAGAGGCAGGCAGTGTGAGAGAGGATTTGGAGTGGGTGGTGAGGGATGCTCTAGCTTTGTGCCTTTGTAATTATGCTGTGAAGTAATGCGGAGGGATAGTCTTAGGAGCAGATGTTTAAGGATATATTGGCACCACAGAAATCTAAGTCTGATTAGGATTTTCCTGACATGAGGCAGAATTCTTCGAAAACACCAGTGGACATGGATCTGTAGGCTGGTCTGCACTAGATATTTTGCCAATGCAGTTGGTTAACAGCACAGGAAGAAGTTGTGCCACACCACTAGGACTCCTAATTTCAGCACAGACCTGTCAGTAAATAATTTGTTTTGCCTGGGTAACTGGCTTTACAGTGAAGATGAAGAGAGCTCTGCCAGCAACAAGCCCTCTTTTACCAGCCTCATTTACTTCATGAGGTTGTTGCATAGGTTTAGTTTGAATATAGCTATGCCAAAAAGAGGTTTTGATGAAGCAAGAATTCTTTTTATTAAACACAAGTACTAAACCAGATTCATCATGATTTGTGATACTTCTGACAGAGTCAGTTGAAGTGATTTGCTGGCTTTGCTCCCTGTGCAGACCTTGGACAGAGGTTGACTCATTCAGACAAGGTCCACACTCTCAGATGGCACAAAGGTCCTGAATGCTTCCCTGATTTCAGAGCATTGTTTCAAGAGGATCAAGGCTATTGCAGAGTCTGCAAGCAAGACAACGAATTCATCAGGTCAGAGATGGTGTTTTAAAACCAAGGGGAAAGTTTGGTCTCCCAGTGGGATCACTGGACTGATTTAGTAAAAATAATTGTCCTTGTCGGAACAGGTCAC
This sequence comes from Donacobius atricapilla, assembly GCA_013397315.1. Taxonomy (NCBI): domain Eukaryota; kingdom Metazoa; phylum Chordata; class Aves; order Passeriformes; family Mimidae; genus Donacobius; species Donacobius atricapilla. The sequence goes on from WBMY01016587.1 coordinate 1,021,133, forward strand.
AGAATGAGAAATCTGATCAGATTTGATCAGTGTACAGCTATATTTAAGTGACACAGTGCTGCTGAGCAAATGTGCCATGTGGCCGATTTTTTACTTATTCCTCCTAAAACTTATAGATAAAGGTTCCCCAACAGGAACAGAGAGCTTTCATTTTGCTCGGTTTGTTTGCTAATTCACTTGATGTAACAAGTTCCAGGTGAGCAGGCAAAATTACTTCCACTCCAATGTTTTTCTTAGGTGCAACCATGTTTTAGAGCTTACATCATCAATAGAAAGTGCTGACCATTTATCACATCCAAGAGAAATGGGAATAAAAATCTGAAGCAGCCTATGACCCAGTTTCTTAGCACTGAGCATCGCAATACCCCTTAACACAAAGGTGATCACAGGGGCAAAACCACAGGGGGTTTGATTCACTTCAGTGTTCCTGCACTGAGGGACTGCAGTAACTGCTGAAATCGATATTGCTATTCCACTGTACAAACAAAGCCTTATCAGGATGAAATTCTGTCCTTGGAACAAAGTAGGCATGGATTTACTCACCTAGTCTGTAGTCCTCTTAATTTTACTCATATGAATAACTCTTCTTGGCAGGGGTGTAATAGAGTCTACGCTTGTGGCCTGTAGAAATTATTATGCTTTTCCTGTAGAGCTGTCTGCCTTCCCCCGCCCCCAGTTTCCACTGGAAACTGCCTTGTTTGTCACAGGTGGTCCCGCATCGCTGTGGCTCACCAGGGAAATGACAATAATTCAAGTGCTCGGGTATGGATGTGAACTTTTCTCTCCCTGTGGTTTTGTGGCATGACTGATGTTACTTTGCCTTGCTTGAAGGCAGTGGTTAAGAGGGCAGGATGAGCAAAGCTGTGATTGCTCAAGATGTAAATGTACTTTGGCTAGTTCATTGTTAATACTTTTCCACAAGTGGTGTAAGAGTGTTTCAAAGTGGAACAAAGGGAAAGTGAGGATGAACAAGAGGGCAGAAGAGAGCAAGGTTAAAACACCAGTAGCTGCCCCTGGCAGTGTTTGACAGCTACATCAAAAGCAGAGGACTAAACTGATCTTGAAAATACTATCCCTAGACGATAGAAAATGCTGAGAATTGTTGCAGTAACAGCAGGATGTTTGCATCCTTGTTGTCATTTCCATTTTATTTTTGCTGATGAAGAGAAGACATCTATTGTCTCCTCTACAAATAGGAGTTACTCATATGCCGTACTGGAGCTTAGGGAGTCTCTGAACTGTCTTGCCAAAGCCTTTACTGGCACTAAATAATCTTTGAAAATCTATTGCAATCAAGAAGAGAAAAGGTTGAGGCTGGATGTGGTTTGTTAGAGACACCAAGGAAAAAGGCTCAAGATGTGATCCCCTCTGCATTACGAAGTTGAGAGCAGGTATTACTGAAGTTAACGCAAGTTAGTAGTGTGGTGTTCAAAGAGGAGAGAGGCCCAGGGGTTTCCTTTGGAAGGCACAGCAAGTCCTCTAAAGGACAGTGCTGTGGTGGTGTATCCATGCTCTGGCTGAGTTACAAATGGCCTGTGTAAGCCCCAAGGGCCACTCCTCCAAGCTCCCCACCCATGCACCAGCTGGGACAAATGCAGACTGCAGCTTGAGGAGAGAAAAATGCTAAAACCTATGGTGAAAACCATCCTCTGGTTGCCCTGGAGTGTTTTAGTCCACTTCCTTTTTTTTCTTTTTCTCTTCCATCCCTAGCATCACTTGGAATTAACAAGTTGTGGGTTTAAATTTGTGTAATTTACTCTTGCTTGGAGACATTCGTTGGTGTTTTAATGTACCTTACTCACTTTGATCATCAGTCATTAAGGAGCAGGTAGAAACTAAACTGATTCTGTTGCTCTTAACCAGGGTTTGTATCAGCTTAACTAAATTAGTTTAATTAAATCAAACACTACTGCATTCCCCAGTGTTCAAAAACAGTGTCTGTGCTTGTGCATGTATAACACCAAAGGTGCACGTGTGCTGAATATGTATGACATCACGTGCAAGCAAATTTCTGAATAACAACCTGCATATCTGTCTGGGAATTTATAGGTTGTCAATTACTCCGATGTTGTGTCTAATGGGGAGATGAAAATCCCCCTATAAATTCAGCTCACTGCTTTGGCGGCTTTGCTGACAGACTAGTAAACAATTTCTATGCAGAGTGTGATTTTCTAGTTTAGGAATGGAGCCACTTAGATTAGAACTCAGTGTTTTAGTGAGAAATGTCTAAAACGTTTACATAACCTATTTACATATGAATACAAACATTACAGGCTTTATATTAACAGCCCTTGTTGTTGCTCATTACTATGCATAGAAAAAGACATCAGCATTTCTAGTAGCATCTACAAAATTATAAATATGTGATAGAGTAATTACTGATTTGGAAATCCAAATTATATTAAAATGATTGTAGCATCTGTGTCTCCAAAAACCTCTCCATTTGTCAATTCTAATCTTCTATTGCTTAGGCTATAAACATGAGTCTGATGCCTATTTACACAGTTTTGTATGATTCCCACCCGGCCCATGAAACCTAAAAAGAAAGTGGACAAAAGAGTTTGATACCAAGGTACCTGAAATTGGTTTGCAGCTGTTTCTTTCACCTTTTCTTTACCCCACACCCACAAAAAGATGAGAACTGGTGATAGGTGTTGCAGATTTATCTGAAGCAACCAGGAGCTGCCAGGAAGATCATTCTGGAGCTGATTAGATTCTGCTCGTGCAGTAAAAACTGCCGAGGTAATTCCTGCCAGAAAACAAAGGGATCAGTTCAGGGCTGATCCTTTGCTCCTTTTACTGCAGCCCTACTTGTGTCAAATGGTTATGAAAGACCTCCTGTAAGCCAGGGAAGCATTTGGTCTACTCCATGGCACGAGTGAACGCAAGTCAAGCCTTACGGTGGTGACTGTGATGCAAAGTAGAAACCAGGCAGAGGTTCTGATGCCCTTCATTGTAACAGAGCTTTACTTCCAGAAGAGACCCAGTAGATCTCAGCAGGATTGGGCAGCAAATTTCCCGGGCCAGTAAACAGTTATAAAAGTAGTATATATATTTATATAAGGGGTTTTTTTTCTGTGGCTTTAAGAGACTTTGCAGGGAGGTCAGTCATGCTTCCAGTGATGTGGAAGAGCAGAGATGTCCCCCATAAGGTCACTGTGTCTCACAAAAGAAATCTCAGTAGGGGCTCCTTAGTCACTTCCTGTCTGGGCTTCTGGCCACTAGAAGATACCACCTAAGGGAATTTATTCGTTGCTGATAACTGTGTTTTTGTAGGAGTGTCTCCTTCGAGGTTTTTTGGTCCTGGACCGGAATTCTGGCAGGGGGAGTCAGTGGGAGAGATGACTTGCTTGGAAATAATGTGCTCCCTAGGCAGAGCAATTGCTGATATAATGGGTGCTCAGATAAGCTGGGCATGGATAGATATGGTCATGCTGACCTTTAAGAAGGTCTTTGGGAACTGATCCATGTTTTTCCCCTTGCCTTGATGATGGAGAGTGAATGCTTCATCTGAAGTGGTATGTTTTCCCTGGCACGCATGTCCCAGTTTTAGCTGAGCCATCCATGATTCTCCCTGTGGCTTTAATTATGGTGCTGCCTCTAGCTGTCATCTGTCTTTACACCTTCTACTTACACTACACAGGGACTTAAAGGCTTGTATATGCATAGTAACAGTTCCACAAGATGAAATGCTGCTGTATACATAAAGCATTCATCACACCTGCAAGGGAGGTTTGAATAAAATCCCACATAGTTTTACTGCATGAGCAATGAAAGATCAGAAATGACAAATGGGTTGACAAATGGTGTGTAGTGCATAAATAGCATTATTTATTTGCTCAGTTGTGTCGGAGTGAGTGAGATGAGGTGTTTTGAGAGAGTTGTCAGAGCATTTGTAAAGGCAGAGGCTGCAGGATCAAGCCCCAGCCCCTGGCAGTAGCAGGTGGGTAGCCATTAAGTGGAAAATCAAAGTGTCTTTTTTCCCAGGCTGCATGGTTGCAGCGAGTGACACATACATAGGATGAGACTGGTTGGGGCAGAGGAAATTTCCTAATTGGTCAATATTTTAGTTTGTCTGTCAGTCTGTTCATAGTGAACTTTCTCAGCCCTATCCGTATGTTTGTACTGGCTAATTCACCACAATGAGGGGCATTGGCTATTTATAAATGACACTTCAAAAAGCCTGAAGTAAGGTGAAGTCTGCTGGAAGCGCAGATAAGGAAAAGCCTCATCTTCTTAACATTTGGAAGAGAATTAACTTTTGATAGATGCACTGAGAAGAAGAAGAAAGAATTTGAATGCACCTGTGTCTTAACAAGCAATTCTTGTTTACATTTAACAAAGAGAATAAAACGCAGTCACTCACCTATTATTTTGCTGCAATCAGGGTTAGCAGTAATGGAAATATGGAGAGTTCTGTTGATCCCAATGGTGAGTTGAGATGTCCTCGTCCCTGACTGCATACTCTCCAGCACCTGAGATCTGTTCCCTACAGCCCCTTGTTACAGCCAGGATGTAATTTGGACTACCTATAAGTACTGCCAAGTATATATTATATATNAAGCAGAGCCCCTTGCAAGGAAGAAAAGGTTTGGGCTTCACCAACATAAGGGTGAAGCTTAAGCTCTGCTGCAGGCTGGGAACTAAGTCTTTACAAGCTGTGGAATTAAATCCAGTTCTTCCAGATCCACAGAATGGAATCTGTGGCAGTGAATTACTTCAGAGAGCAGAGACAAAGTATCTGCAAGCATTATAAGACCAGTGTGCTTGGCGCTAACAGTCCTGACAGTGTGCAAACTTCAGAGCTTCTTGTGATTTTAAAGTCTGGGAGTTGTCATGGCATTATTAACAGCTACTTGCTGTGAGTTGCTGAGCTGATGCAGGGGCCCCAATGTCACATGGCTGGGGGAATTGCTTCTTGGTGTGTGGCTGTCACCTCTGTACCCATGCCTTTGTCTCCTGGAAAGAAAAGGGAGCATTATAAATACAAATGTCAATAGGGCACATGTGGAATTGGATATGTCAGAACATCCAGTAGCAACTTCAGAGTCACAAGCACCCAGCACAGAGTTCAGTAAGACCAAAAGCCAGTTGGCAAGTTACCCTTGGCTGGGAAACACAGGGTGAGTCGGTGTGTTCAGAAGTCGTTTTCTGGTCATGGTGCCAGTGCTGAAAAGCTGCTCGAGCCACTGCCTCTGCTCAGCAAGGGACACTTTTTGGATTTTCTCCCTCACTAGGGAGAAATTTTCCCATTACCTCACCAAAGTTTGTCTGAGCATCCACAGCCAGTTCAGTGAAAGTCCAGCGAGTCTGGGCAGCTGGTAAGTGTTTTTGTCTGGCTCTTTGCAGTTCAAATGCTTGCTTTCATTACTTGTACAAAGCTGGGGACAGATTTTTTCCTCAAAACTGGATCTTTTGGTAAGTTAGAGCAGGGGAACTGTTTGTGTGAGGGCAAGAGGAGGGCAAGACAGGCGTTTTAGGGAGAAGGTGGTTAGGATGTAGCGTGTGGCTGATAATCCTGTAGAGAAGTTGGGCAGAGTTACAGCCAATGAGTGTGGGTCACATGTATGGCACGGTCCTTTTTACAAATCTTTTGCAATCTTTTAAAACTTAAAATATTCCAGGCAGACTTTGGGTGGATGGTCTGGGGGAATCTTGCTGGTGGCATGACCTGGTGAAACTCTTCATGTATTTTCTTAGTACATGAGTACCCTTGATTGTGCACTCCTGCTACCCAGCTCAGACCCTATTAATGGTATGTGGTGCCTATAAAAGACTGTTCAACCTCTGAATTTCCTAGGACAGAGATCATACCTGTGGGCAACTATAAGGCCAGCAGCATGTTCGGGTTTGTTTATTTTTCCCAGAAACAGGTTGCTTTTTTGCTTGTTGCGGTAAAGTGAATAGTTGATGCCTTCCTCCTGGCAATGCTGAAGCACTCATGACCTAGGCAATGATGTGGTTGGGAGCAGAACACGTTGCTCAGGTGTCCAGTAGGTCTCCAGACATAACAGGGCAGGTATCAGAAGCTGTGGTCCTTTCCACCCTGGTGACAGCTAGCAGAGAGAACTAGAGCACTCCAAGGAGCATAAATGCATGAAAATATCTTCCATCTTCTTATCCTTCAAATGCTGGCGGGAGGAATGTGATAGTGGGAGCTGTGCTGTCTTCGGAAACCCCACTGACAAATCTGAAGGCTTTGTATGGCAGAAACAGTGCAGCTCCCTGTCATAAAATGGAGAATTTTATTTGTTTTTATTAAGTAACAGAAGTTTAATTAAGTTTCTCTTGAATGTAATAAAACAATACAGCTGAATGTAGATCAGTCCCAAGTAATTGTTTCACTGCTTTAGCAGCTGTTTAACTAATGCTCCAGTGTTAAATAGGAATGCTGATTTTTTTTTTTTCCTGTTTTAGAAGGGGCTAAGTGGTCTCTTTCTCAGGGGACTGTGAAGTTAGCCTTGGCCCTTTGAACCTAATTAATCAGTGGCAAAGCTCTTCCAGGGCTGGCTGTGGAATGCTCTTTAATTGCTCACTTGTGCAGTCATTTGTTTTGTTTAACCTGCGATGGATTAAACTCTGTTATAAAGGTCCTTGCTTCTGTTGTAGAACAACTCCAGCCATGCCACAGCAGGCTCTGTGCTTGATTCCATACCCCCCCCC
>WBMY01016587.1:1027806-1066222 GCA_013397315.1 Donacobius atricapilla
CCCCCCCCCCCAGGGATGGGGCAGGGAGAAACTGGAGGGGCATCACTCCCTGCTCCCCCTCTCCACGCTGCCTGGACGCATTGGCATTTCTGTGGATCCCCCCATCACTACTAGTGAGTTTCCCAGGGTGTGCTCTTGGCACAGGGAGGATCATTAGCTGTTAATATAATCCAAGAATTCTCCAGATATCTCCCTCGCTTTCTTTCATTAAATGTGAAACTTTAGAGACAGAAACTTTAATGATTTTCTGTGCGTGTGTGTGTGTGTAATCCTGTATGCTCTGCTGGGATCCCTCTGGCATCCCATGTCTCTGAACAGCTGTCAGGCAGCTCAGATTCTTTTCCAACCTGCCAGTTTCCAAAAATATTTCCTTCTCTTCTCAAGTATGGAATTTCGTCCTTGGGTCAGAGAGTCCGTGCAAAGCAATAGCAGGTTTCAGTGACAAAGCTGCCCAAAACATTAGGGCCAGAAATAAAATCTTTGAAACCAGTTGGGGTGGTGACCAGGACTGTGAATTTCCAGGCTACAGTGAGACTTTACTTTCTCTTCCAAGTGAATTGTTTTGAGACATTGTATTTCTTGTAATGCTTGCCATTAACATTCAAAAGAAAGCTAGATCATTTTAACATGTTTCAAAAAGGGATGTTAAAATTTATCTTCCCTTTTATTAGATCCTCTGCAGCAAGGCACCCAGTGGCTTTAGAAATGTAAGTAATGAAAAGCAGAGAACAAATGTTAACTATAGAAATGATTTATGGAGACATCTGATGAATTTATCTTGCATCTTTACCCTTTCATCCATCTCCCTGGACTTCAGCTAGTACGTCTGAGCAGCATCAGTCACATATTTTAAAGCTGACTTACCAGAGACATGCTCCATGTTCTGGAATGTGGATTTCCCAGTTTTTGCCCCACCTAAGGCTCTCATACAATCCTGTGCAGACTTAATTTTTTTTTTTTTTTTTTTTCCTCCTATGGAACTCTCTGGGTTGGATTACCAAAGTAAGCACTCTGTGACACAGGCTGCTGCCTGAAAAATGCTTAATAGCTGTCAGCTTCATCTGCTCCCCATGAGACTTGAGGAGTCCCAGGCCATACTTGAACAGCTGTGCATTTTTGTAGCTCCTCAAGGAAGAACCGAGCTCTTTGGAAGAATTCAGCCCTGGTGGGAGGCAGAGGCTTTCTGGAAAACTTGGCCTTTGAGTTTAGCTTCCCCAAAGGAAACTGTCTTATGTACAGTGAATTTAATTCTTTAATTCTCAGGTGGGCTGTGTATTATGAAATAGTGAATCCTCTACTAACAAAGTATTTTCCACATCGTCACAAAGACGACTTGAGGTTTTGCAGAAGCCCCGTTCCTCTCTTCCTACCAACTGTTGTCCTGCAGATGTTCAGAGGCCTTTTTCCTATCAGACTTTTTCTCAAAGGATTTTTTTTAGCCAAATCTCTGTTTTTTAAACGTGTTTTAAAGTTGGATAAGGTATTTAATGAACAATCAGTGTCCCTTTCAGGATGGTGACCAGAGGATGAGGAAGGAGAAGAGCTGGTGGGCGTTTGTAGCTGATAAGAGAGAGAGAGAGATGGATGTGCTGAAAACTGCTGTGGGGAAAGACAAGTGTGGGAGGAATGGGGGACTGAGAGGGTAGAGGTGTGTGATCAGACTTTGCCCAGCCTAGAGCTGAGTGTAAGAAACCCTCTCTGGAGTTGCTGGACATATGTTTTTAAAAATGCTTCATTCCATCCCTTCTTATGTTGCTTCATGCAGCCACAAAATGTTCAGTGCTATGTTTAGACATTTTGAGCAACTTCACAACGGTGGTTTCAATACATTTGATGTTTGACTTTTGTTTTTTTTTTTTCCCCCTTAGCGTTTGCTTCTGAATATGCTTTGGTTGGGCAATGCGGAGCTGGGAAGTGTATGAAGGTTTTGTGACACTGTGATTTCTCTGGAGCTTAGAATCAAAGTGCAGGCTGCCTTTATTCAAGCTTTGGGCTGAAGATCAAAGAGGCAGCATTGGTTGTGTTGGAATAAAATAAAAAAAGAAATCACTTTTGAATATTGAATAACATACTTAGTTCATTTCAGGATTATTTTTTGAGAAAATGTGTTTTGTTTCTGGTTATTACTTGTCTTGCTTTAATGCCTGAGGCACAGAGAGGGCCAAGTCTCCTTTGCACAAGGTGCTGTACTGAATCAGGGACCATGAACAGATTCTGTATTAATAGAATACGATGTGGCAGGCGGTTGGAGGCTGTTTCTTTACTCACTAATATTATCTTCTTGTCTGAATTGCTTTAATGATGGTGCTAAAGTCACAATCTGTCACATGTTGATCTTGTGTTTCATTTGGTCAAGAAGCTTACTGTACCCTGCTGCCTTCCTCTCCCCACCCTCACCAGGAGGCTGAGGGCTGATTGCCACCTTAACTAAAATCTATGGACCTTTTCTTAAAAATCACCTCAGTATCATGCTATTGGCAAGAGCTATGAAGAGAGATGTTGCTCTGGGTTATAGAAGCAGAACTGCCTTGTGTGCCTTTGGTTCACTCTTTAGTTCATCAGGGAGTTGCCCAGCCTTGACCTTCTGTGCTGTTTGGACGTGTTCATTTTTGTTTCATTCAGTTATTATGTCAAATTTGAGATGGAGTGCAGTACAAATTATTTTGGCCCCAAACCTTTCTTTAACCCTATTTGCAGAGGTGAAAAGCTAATATGTTAAACCTACCAGCCCATGCATACAGATTATTTCAGCCCCTTTACAGACAACATTCTCTGATTGCAGTTTTATCTTTCGCAGGAACTGTTGACTGGCTGGGATGGGGGCACTGGGTGGTGGCAGTAAATGGCATCAGTGACGTGGCAATTAGCACAGAGGGATGGGGTGAAAGTAATACCGGATTTTTCTTTGAAAACAGGGTGGAATATTTATTTGTGACTTGTTACTGTATTTAAAACGTTTCTAAATGTTCATGTTCAAATTTGCTTTCTGCTCAGCCAGTGCTGAGCAGCAGGTTTGTACCTCACAGTGCTACAGGGCTGCAGCACCTTGAGGTCAGGCAGAGCATCGCTCCCTGGGCTGCAGGCTCAGTAGACAGGCATGTAATGGTAGACTGAGGGACTGAACACACTTCAGAGCTGTGGTAGAGAAAATATTTCAACTTGCCCTGGCTATCCCAGCTCTGGGTAGCTGCACTAAAGAAGAAAAAGTGGGCTTTAACTCACATTGACTTGTGTTAAAATGGCAATGAAGACAAAGTAATGTGGAGTGCCAGCTGAAATTCAGCCCAGATCTCCCTTAGCCTTTAATTTGACCTCCTAGCCCAAATTAAAAACCAGGTTGTTTTCTATTCACAGTTATTTTAACTAGTGTTAAGTCTGGCTAAACTGATGAGCCTTTTATTGGTTGGTGTGTTTTAGGTGTTCGCTCTCCTCTCCAGATACCCCGACAGTGTTTTGTAAAGTGGTTTTTTATTAGGCTGCTACAGAAGTTTATGGAGTTCGAAAGCTAGAGTACCCGTAAAAGGGCAGATGTAGTTTTTTAAAAGATGAGCTTTACAATCTTAAAGCCTGGCTGGTGTGGTGTTTAGCCTTTAGGACCATCCAGTAATGTTAGCCTGCATTGCAAACCTGGCCTTGCTTGTGTCCTCATCTCCCTGCAGCTGGAGCAACTGTGACTACTTGAGATGTGCTCAGTGCAGGTCTGTTTTCCATGCTGACCCAAACTTTTTGTCCAAATACACCCAATGGCTTGGGCAGATTGTTGTTTTGTCATTCTTGCTTTCAGGATGAGATTCACCAGGCTTGTGTTCAGGTTTCCTGTAGCTGCAGGGGTGCTGCACCCGGGCACATGGGCACAGGGCATGTGGCAGGCTTGCCTGTTGACCTACACATTCACTCCTTTTGGGGATTCCACTTCCTCTCCTCACTGTGCTAATTGCAAGGAGACAGGGCACAAGAGATCCAAGGAAACTATAAAATGTAAGAGACATTCCATGATGAGGCACAGAGGAAAAAGATTTTGTTGCTTGAGGGAGCTCTCTTTTGGAGGTTGATGATGAACACATCATCCCTACTGGCAGGTCCTGCCCTAGACCTCAGATTACTGGCCTGGGGAGTCCCTGGCAGCTGAGCAGATACACCATGTTCAGGGGTACACCAAATTTTTTATTAAAAACTCTTAAATCTTGTGAATTTGCTATTAAGTGCCTCCTGTTAAATTTTAAGGGCCTTATCAATGAGTTGAAACAGTGCAATTAACTTTTTTGGTTTTTACTGTGTTAAACTGGTATTTATATTTCCCAGACAGGTTTTCCTTCTGGCTCCCAGGCTCTCCATAACATATCAAGGTAGTTCCTTTGGTGACCTTTGCAGCTCATATTTGGTTTGGCTCTGCAAGATTTTTCTGGTGTTTTGCTGGCTGGGGTTTTGGGGTGGTTTTGGAGGCTTGTTTTCCTTCAATTTTCCTTTGTTAAATATAAAATAATAATAAGGGGAATGAAATAGGTTGAAGCTGTAGAAAGAAGACTCCTTTTCCCATCAAACTTCATAAGATTTTACAATAATCATAGCCGTTTAAATGTATCTTGTTGGCATATCTGCACAGAGGCACTCTGCGAGGCTGCAATTAGAGTGCTCTGCCTCATCCTGTATTAGTTTGATCACATAAGAAGCAGTCTATCTGACAGCTCTAGCACCTGGATAATTAAAACCCGTCAATAAAACAACAAAATGCACTGTGTAGTGGGACTCGTCTGTGCTAGCATTAAACACCGCAGATAATTATATTGCAGCAGAGGTTGGAAAGCCAGCCACTCAGCGCTCTGAAAGATCAATAAAAAGGCCCATTCATAATGAAAAAAATGCTAGAGAAACTGGATTTTCATCTCCTTGTCATTAGATGCTTTACTTCTAAGATTTTGCAGAGGCAGAAAAAGATTCTGTTGAGGAATTCTTTGTTTCTGGAAGCTAAACAGGTGGAGGATTTAGCTTTGCTTTTGTGCAGCACATTACTGAAAGCAAATGTGCTGAACCCAAGTCTTTTCTCAAAGCTTATAGTTCTGTTCTCCCCTCTCCATTGCCTCCCTTCTCTGCTTGCCTTTTTTTTTTCTTTTCCTTATTTCCAATCCATCACGTGAGCTCCACTTTTTAGTAATATTTCTCTTTGCTTCCTGTTTACTTTCTCCAGGGCATTTTTTTTCCCTCTTGGTTCTTCCTAAAGGGCTGATTTGGAAATATCATATATTGACGGGGGAGAACACACTCCTGGCTGACATATTTGCTGTGACAGCCTCTTTCTTAAAGCACTCATCCAGAGAGGAGATTTTTGTGTTCCAGGGAAGGAAAAGGATGTCTTGCAGCATTGCCGTGAAGGATAATGAATTAAGTCTGTCTGTTACTGTAAAACCATTAGAAAAGTATAATAGACCTTGAGAAAGAGGCTTGGATATTGATGTCTTGGCTATATTAGCGTGCCTGGGCACATGATGGCTGCCTTGTCTTTGCAGAAAAAAATGAAGTCTGTGTAAAGCAGGTGTTTCAGCTGAGGGCAGAGAGAAAGAGTGCCTTGTTGTTTTGGCAGCCAGTGCTCATGAAGCACAGGGGGGTGGTTTCATTGGTGCATGTGGGCATTAAGGATCCCTTGTTGGAAGCTGCTGTAGGTGGAGGGCATCAGCTATGAGCAGGATGTGTTAGCAGAGCATGAGCTGGATATGGCAGCTCAGTATGTACTGTACAAATGCTCATGGATGTGAAGTTTTCCGACCTTCAGGGTATTTAACACCCTAGTTTGGACTCTGACAATCTGTGGATTCAGAGGGGGCAGGTGGCTTCCCCATTTGTAGTAGGTTCCACTGTGTCATGTTCACGGGAGCTTCTGGTGTTGCAGAAATTGTTTCATCTCTGAAGGGCTTGTCTCTGGATGAAAAGAAGGAGGTTTGTTAGGATGAAATTGATGTTTGAGCCACTAGGCTTGTTGTGGACCTGTGCATGGATTCTGGTTGTTCTTCTCCTGACGTCCCTAGCACAACGGGTGCCTGCCTCAGTGGTTTAGGCACCTGTTTTTATTGTCTGGTCCCTTCCTAGAATGGAGAGTTGGAGGAGTTGCTGGTATTGCACCTGCAGTGGTTAATGCTGAAAGGCTTTTTTTGGGATTGATCTTTTATTTTATGCTGCCTTTGCATTTTTGTTCTGGCAAACATATTGCCCCAGACATGTCTAGCCTGATGTTGTTGACATGTCTATGCTTTAAAAGTTTCTGGAAAGCCTGAAAATAAACTGCCAAACTATTATTTTTTTCTCCTTTCTTTGTCTCTTGCTAAATATATTAACAATGTCAGCATTGAAAAAATAAATAGGTATCACAGCAGGAATAAGCAGCTGTTTATGTCTAAAGTGTTTCTGCTTCACTATCACAAGATGACCTTGTCACTTTAAAATCAAAAAATATTTCCAGGGAGAAGAAATGGAAGTTTGCTGAAAGGGAATGAAAGTTTGGGGTTGTTTTTAGTTAAAGTCTGAACAGAGAGTTGTAAGCAGAGTTGAGCCCTGCAGCTGGTCCTGAACTCAAATGTTTCCTTCAGTCCAAATGCTATAAATGCAAAACAAATGGCATATGAAATACTATTCCTGTTTCACATTAAAACTCCTGAAAGTCCTTTTCCACTGGAACTGGGAGAGGTTCTGCAAAAATAATCGTGTTTTCTGTTATAGTGTATTTGTTACACTGTATTGACACCTTACTTCTAGGTTAAATACTTTTCCACTTACCCAGGTAGAAAGACAATATGAGGGTCTTAAACAAGTAGGAAAAAAGGCAGCTGGAATGAATGCATAGGGAACCCCCCTGTTGTTTTTCTTTCTTTCTGGTGTTTTTTTGTTGTTGTTTTTGTTGGGTTTGTTTGTTTGTTTTATCTTGCAACTGCAACAATGTACACTTTTCCCAGTAGGGTGATTTTTCCTTTCCAAAACATAGATGTCAGTAACGTGAACTTATGTGTATGAGATGATGGATGTTAAAGGCTGCCAAGCACTTTAGACTGACTTTTAAGAGGGTTTGGAGTATTCTCTTTTCCTGAACAGACAGGAATCGGTGTCTCAAGTAGGGCTGAAAATGCTGGTCTTGGGTTTTGCATTGGTATCTGGTCTCTCGGTTGGTCTTGCTGAGCTGTATGGACATTCTTGGTTCAGGGAAAGTGTCCACAAATCCCAGCAGCAATTATGGAGGCGACTTAAGACATGGTGAGGGTGTTTGAGAAGCAGTGTCTTTGCTCATTTGCCCACCTTACACTTCAGGGCATAACAGGGAAAGGTGAATGATGGCAGGTAGATGTCGCCCTGATTTCAGCCTTCTCTTCTGTTTCACAGTTTCATGTTTTAGGTTCTTTCTCACGCTCTGGTCTGTAAACACTAGCCAATGTTATTGTAGTTTCAAAATAGTTTACATTCTTTGTCTTAAAGATATGGAGAGCTGATGGACAGTTGTCCTGCCCAATGGTATGGGGAGAGGTGTCAACCTTCTCCCCCAATCCCTGGCCTTTGTAGAGATACTATATATTGGAGTCAGACTTTCAAATAAAGGGGAGTTTTAGTTCATGCCTTCTGATCAAAGTGTGAGTGTGTGTTTGTGTGTGTGTGATGTACTGCCTCAGGTAGAAATAAGGACTGCAAAACAAACCAACACACACACAAAAAGATGGCTATAAATTTCTTGTCAGATTTCATAATAAGCAACAACAAGGCAAACTAAAACCACTTGAGGGGCTACTTAAGTTTTCCTATGTCTCCAGAATATTTGCCTTTAAAATGCTGGACAAACTAATAAAATGTAAGCTGTTTTTTTAATAGCATAAAATTGTCTATCTGGTCCCCTAAATTCCCAGAGTCCTCTCACAGTTTGTTTACTTGACATCAGAACATATGGAGAATGAAGAAATAACCCAAGAGGCCAGGGATTGCTTGGAAAAGTTGTAGAATGAGGGCAATGATGGTGAAAGAAAAGTGGTTTTCTTTGAAGGAGCTGATGAATCAGTGATTAGAAATAAGAGGTGCTTGTGTAAAGGCAGTAATAAGAGATATAGATGGGTGTGAAAAAGGTGACTGTAGTTTTCTGGGGTACAGTTATGCTAAAGCCAGCAATGCAAGCAGTTCCTTTATTGGAGAGGAATCCAGTTTGATGTAGAGCTGCTGTTCTTGCTGTAGAGCTAAGGGAGCCTGGCTGGTGTTTCTGTGATTGCCCAGTAGAGGAGACAGATTCATACTTAGCAGCTTCATACCAGCTGGTGCAGTGCTGGTTCTCACTGCAAACTGTACCTCCAGTAGCTGGCAAAGATCTTCCTCCAAGAAAAGAGAGCAAAATTAAAAGAAGAAAGAAGGGGGGAGTGTTGGGAGGTGGGCACTGGCAGACAGGAAAAAAAAACAAGAATGAAAAAAAGAGATCCTTGCTCCATTTACTGGAAAGGTCAGAACCCAGCACTGAGCCTCCCCACTTGCAGGAGTTTGGAACAAGTTTTGCCAAGACCCAGGTGCCAAGAAATACCAAGATTCCACGTAAAATTCTTTGATTTACAAGGAAGAACTCATAGTCTGGTTTGCTGGAAGTGGAGTATGGCGTGAATACATTGTGGTTTTTCTCCCTGTCATTTTCAAGGCTACAGATTCATCATCTTTTACACATCTCCTTTCCTATGTCACTTTTTGCTTGTCACTTAGTGTCACCTGGGCCTTTAATCTGTCTGGAAAGAAATATGACAAAGCTGAAGGGACCAAGAAGCTGTTGTAAAAGGGATAAAATGCATGAGCAAAAGCAGAGCAACCAGAGCTTTAATGATGAGTGTTTTTTTACCTTTCTCCCCTTAAAATTTCCATAGCCTGATATCTGACAGTAATGGTTCATTGAACAGGCATTAGGTTTTTTCCTATGGTTTTTAGTGTAAATTGCAGTCATCCCTTAAGTGTGCTGGAATGAGAAATCTGCCTGTTTCACCCTGGGATGATAAAAGGAAGCTCAAAATGCCAAGTGCCAAATGCAGTTTTGCTGCCCATAGGAAAGGAGTGTGAAAAAGAGAGGTGGTTGAGTTCTTCTGGTTTTCATGTTGGGAGATTTATTTGGTTTTGGTTTTTTGGGGGGGTTGTTTGTTTGTTTTGTTTGTTTGT
Source organism: Donacobius atricapilla (assembly GCA_013397315.1). NCBI lineage: Eukaryota > Metazoa > Chordata > Aves > Passeriformes > Mimidae > Donacobius > Donacobius atricapilla. Next base: position 1,036,957 of record WBMY01016587.1, read on the forward strand.
TTTATGGTTTTGTATTTTTTTTATACGAACCCTTTTTTAGTTAATTTTGTGAGCTACAGACACCATGTCGTATTTGAGATTTTATCTGACAGCTTTTAATTTGATTTTCTGTGTTTCCTCCCCAAGGTGGCAGTGATAATTTGATCTCACCGTACTTGAAAGTTCCTATGCTTGGTAGACTTTGCCATCCCCCATTCCAGGAAAATGTAGGGGGCTTCAGGATGTCCTAGAGTTGGGGGGAAAAGCTTTTGCATTTCTGTGCATCCTGCATTCAACCCCTTGTACCATGAAGCTTTTAGTCTCTTTGATGATATTGATGATTTGGTGATAGGAGGCTAAAACCCTGGTGTTTACAGACAACCTTCTAGGTTGTGTATTTTCACTGTTTTATGTGTCCAAGTTCTTGCGTTAAAAAAAAGACCACAGGGAAATGCTTGACCATTCAAAGCAAATGCTTCCTTGCAAACAGAAAGAAAACACAACACAGATGAACCCTAAATGTGTTTGCTCCTCCCCCCACCTCCAATTCCTCATAAGTCTGGATCTTTATTCATTGTTTTGAAAGGTATTTTTTATCCATTGCTGTTATTCTGTGTAATGTGGCCAGTGCTGTCCCTTCAGCCAGGAAGACTTATTGACTGGACCAGTGAAATTGCTTTTTGAAAGGCACATTGAGCCCAGTAAAGGATTTTTGTTGAAAGTGAAATTTTGGATGATGTTCAAATGTGTTTTGTTTTCCTCTCCTGGAAAATGGCCCATTTGCATGGTCTGAGCTACCTGTGATATCCCAGCATGGGTGAGGACAGGTTTTTTTTTGTTAAGAAAATAGTTTTTCTGTCTATATAATCAAACTAGTCACTTGCTGTGATAACTGTTGTCTTTCAGCTAGAAAAAAGGAGAATATCCCATCCTTCCGGATGATCTGGTATCCAACAAAACAGCCTGATGAGCAAGTGTATCAGGTCTTATTATTCTTTCCATAAAATTAAAGAAATTATGGAGCTTAAGGCAGTCGCTAATGAATCAATTTTAATTTATAGGCTCAAATAAAATCCGTATTAAGACTGACAAAGTGTAGCCTCAGGTAAACATGAAGGATTTCCACTGCAGACCTAAATGAATTCTGTGCTGGATGTCACAGCTTCTGCCAGAAGAGCAGTAGGGTCATGGGTCCCATTTCACGTCAGAGGAGGCATCTTTAGAAATCTAAAGAAAATAAATGCAGTGGTCTACCCTTCGGAGATCTCTTTCTGGCGTGCAAGAGAAGAATCAAAGACTAATAGTATTTCTCTTTTTCTTTTTTTTTCTTTATACAAAGAAGCAGAAGATTTTTCTCTATAGAATCATTGTTAGCTAAATATTTTTGCATCACCATTCGTACATTAGAGGTGCTTGTCCCATGAAATCAGAGGCAAATGTGGGTTTCTACACATGCACAAGTCAGTCACCCATGGACCTGTATGTGCCTCAGGAAGAGCATCTTGCAGAACCCAATCTCTTTGTGTGTGCTCTTAAGCAGAAAGATGCCCACTGCAGCAGGCAGGGTCACTTCCTTTTGTGTGTCTTCTTCATGGAGAACAAGCTTTTTGGAACAAGTACCTCATTTTAGGAGATGCATCCATGCTGGGCAGAATGATTGAATAAAACGTAGCCATCTGTGCCTAATGCAAGGGTGTTGTCTTGTGAATGATCAGATGGGGAAGTTTCCCTAACAGGCCTTGAATGAAAAACATTTTTTTTGTTTTTTAGGCAGCTTATTTGGTGATTTTTTTTTTCTCCCACTCAAGTGTTGCTGTTTCTAGTCTTTGCTTTGACTTCAGCAGTATTATACAAGATAACTGGTTTTGTGTGAACACTTTATAAAAATGTTGCAAAACATATTGTTTTGTCTGCTATAAAACATGCAGTGATTTTTTTTTTGCCACCTTTGTTGGTTTAGTCCATGCATTTTGTTTGGTGAGGATGCTGGTATTAAAGAAATACCTCCTGGAAGGGGAGGGTTGTGCCTCCATACCTCTTCTCTTTTAGTAATAAGCCGATGAAAATGTTGGTGTTTGCCATCAGCCTCTGCGTGCTCACTGCTGAGCTTCCCCAGCTGATGCTGAAGTCCTGGCTCCTGCATCTTTTTGACACTGGAGAGGCCACTCAGTTTCTTGATCCATCCTTCTATCTGGTCTGTTTTCTGACTCTCATCTTTGTTGCTTTCCAGATGCAGTAATCGGACCCAGTGTGCGGTTGTTGCCGGCCCTGACGTGTTTCCAGACCCGTGCCCTGGAACGTACAAGTACCTGGAAGTGCAGTATGAGTGTGTCCCTTACAGTATGTATCTTGATATGTTTGCACTTGATTTTTCAGTAGAGATTTATTGTGGAGATTGGGTCAGCCTTGAGGTTGTCTGTTGTTGCTCAAAGGCAAGTAAAGCAGACCACAAGCATCATATGAGACTGAGCTGATAAGAAAAATGGTTCTCTCTGTCAGGTTTGTGCTTAGGTTAAAAATATCCTAATAATGTCCTGTGTTGTACAGCATAACAGTGACATATCATGTTTTGGAAAACACTTGGGAAACTCTATGAGAGAAAGCAGACCAGAGGAGTGAAGCACTATTGCTAGCTTGCAGCTTCTCTTTACAGAGGTTTATGCTTGTAATCATACGGCAGAGTGCTTCTCCTGACCTATGTTCATGTAACTGGTGGCATTTGATAAGTGCCTTAAATACAGTATTGTATCACCAAGGTGGTAGGAAGATTTTTTGTTTTGGGTAATTTGATGTTTGATGGTAGAAAAATACTACTTTGTAAGTTTCCAAAGTTACAAGGGCAAATTACAGGCAAGCCATTTAGACTGAATTTTTGAGGGTACAAAGCCAGTCACTGGAGATGACAGCAGTATGTGCCAAGCATGAAATTCAGAACTACAAGAAGTTGTGTACCTCAGAATTTGCTTTCCATAGAAACCAAATTTGTTACATGCAGTTAAGGCCCTACTGCCAAAAAGGGCGTACCTGAGAGAGGAAATAGCAATGATAATACGAGAAGTGCACTTTTTATTAGCAGAAGAGAGCTGAGAGGTGAATAACAGCGCCACTTCCAAGTTTTCTGTTTGAGCAGGCCAAAACCTATTATAACACATCTCTCAAAATAATAAAGCAGGTATGGGAATATATGCTTTCAACCCACGGTGCTGTATTGAGAGAGCAGCAGGAGGCAACAGTTTGCTGAAACCCAGAGTTTGGCTTGAGGACTAAGACCATCTTTGTTGCCTCAACCATGGGCTGCAGGACAGCAGATGTGGCTGAGCAATGACAAGCACCCTGTCTAGCCCCTGGGGTGGTCCCCATTCCTCAGGCAGGAGGTGGCCACCTGACCGCTGCCACAGCCTGGAAAGACTGTGTGGTGTTTGGCTTCTGTGAAATTCCAAGACCACCTCTCTGAGAAAAGGGGACCTCTCTGTTGAGGGACTTGGATACTCTGCTGGCAGGGGGCTCAATGTGTCCATATTTGATTTTTCTAAACAAAACTGTGAAGTTTCTAAATGCAGTGATGGAATACTTTTTATGGGGTGAGCCATTAAACCCATGTAAAGATTGACATCAGAGCTTAGGGTCTGCCCTATCAAGGAGAATATACTCCAAATTATAGTCTGGAGTTACTCCATTCTGAATGAGGCTTTTCATTTCAGAAGCAACACTGTACATGGAAAGGGTTAGGGAACATTGGTTTCAACTTATCACCGCAGGTTGTATTTCCTTGTGATTTATGATTTGCATGAGGGTATGCTGCTCCCTCCAGAGACTGGGCTGATGAAGCAATAGTCATTACCTGGTACCCCGCCACAGCCTTTGTTGCACATAAAACAAAGAGGAATAGTGGTGCCTTGTGAGAAAGGTAATATGTCAGTATTACACCCCGAGATGTTAATTGGCCCTGTGTACAAGATGTAGAATAACTCTTGTGAGAGGTTGCTCAGTAGCAAATGTACAGTAGAGATTGAGTATTTTTTAATGATCAGAATGTAGGGACGAAAAGGATGACAACTGATGCGTTGCCTTTGCAATTAAGGTAGGCGCTTTGATGGCTGTTTCCTCCATTTCTTTTTGAATCAAATACAGTGCCTCTTCAAGTAGAGTTGGGGGGAAAGACAAAGGGTGAGCATATGATGAAATAGGACCCAGTCTTCTGAGGATGTTGTTGTGTGTTACCTAGGAAATTTTGGGTCAAATCTTCATATGTTGTTTCGCAGTGTAGCACCAGGGAAATAGGTTGTGTTTAGGCAAACTGTGTCCATTCATGTGCCGACATAGAGTGGGAAACCTAGAGCTCCATTTTATTCTTCTCCTGCCTCAGTGTCTGCCTGGCTTTCTTACTGACCCAATTTCTTCCCTCAGAATTGTCAGATTAACTTTGTAGGTGTTCCCCTCCTGGGTGCCACGAGTGTCCCATAAGGGAAAGCCATCCAAGTGACAGGGCAGGTGTCAGCTCTGGGGAAGTAGGTCAGCAAAGGTGTGGCTGGACCAAAGCCGCACCTGGTGGATGAAATCTGTTCCCCCTTTTATGCCCTGTTATTGTCAGAGGTCAATTCTTGTCACTAAACCCACATGCCTGAGCCCCTCTGCAGCCAGCCTTTGGTGCGTTGGTGGGGTCTGCCATATGGCCGCCTCCTAAAGGAGCACCTCAGCTGCATAATAAAAGAATTAATATTTCAGCAGGCAGTTGTGTACAATTCCATCTTGCCTTTGTCTAGTTGGATGGGTTACTTCTCATAGTTTCAAATTATGCTTTATGGACAGAGAATGGGTTTACCCAAGTGTTGGCTGAGCAGCAGAAGGGAGGGTGTGTGCATCTCAAGAGGAGAGGGTCTGGGAGTCTTCTTTAACAGATGTTGTTAGGACTGATCTTAGGCACTTGTGCTCAGTATAGTGCCAGTGTATATGCTCCCTCAGAGGAAAAATATGAAAGATTTAAAACTTCTTTCGTTAGTCTACTTCTCTTGAGATTTTATTATTTATTTATTAACTCTTCCACCACTAGCTCATATCATTTTCTAGAAGAAAGCACCCCCTTTCCTCTCGGATGAGGGAAATCCAAATGTCTTCCAACTCCAGTAGCTCATATATTGTAAAACATCCTTTACATTACCCCACACACCGCATTCCTGCCTGTTCACTAGAGAGACCCCTGACAAGGAGAGTTTTATGATACTGCAGTTACTCTCTGGACAAGATGAGAAATGATTATGCAGATAGCCGAGTCCTGATCCTGTAATTGCTTTATCTGGTAGCAGCAGCCTTCTACTAGAATGGACAGTCATTCCAGGACATCTGGACTTTTTAGGTTGCCCTCTGACAATGAAAAGCAAGTAAAAAGCAGGTGATATCAGCAGGTAACAAGATAGCAGGCCTAATTTGTCAGGCTTCAGTGCCATCAGTTGTCCTATTTTTCTGGTACCAGAAAAAAATCGTCAAAGTAATTTTGTCTTTCTCAAAGCAGGCCTTAGCATGTGGCATGTATTTCTCTAATGCCTGCTTTTTGTTCTGCCCCTGTCCTTCTGAAATACCTAAATTGCTACTCCAGTTTTCTTAAATTGAATTTTCTTCTCATAGTTACTGACCAAGAGAGTTTTTCCATGGTTTTCAATTGAGTTACGTGCCACTGCAAACGTGCGGTCTGCCACTGCCAGAGCTATGGACATGTTTCATTGTGGAGAGGTGACTGAAACTGCATTTAAGCAGTTTTGTGCTGTGTATTAGTATGAGAAACCTGACATGGTGAGGTTCCCCTTGATCCAGTACTCTGTTGTTTCCTATTGCATTCCTTCCCTCTCCTTTCTCCATTTACAGAGTGGAGTTAAATGGGTAATGGGAACAGCAGTGGTGGAGGTGGTTTTGTAAAGCTAGGTCAACACTCTTATTGCAGAAACACTTCACTATCATCTTCTGGTGCTTGTACAATCCTGTTGTCATTGTGCCAGTACATCTAGGAATGTAATTTTTCTTATTTCACCTTTGTAATGTGCTAAGAGCCTTCCAGTTTTACTCACAAGCCAGCGCAGAAAGCGGACAAGTGATTTATCCAAAGCTGTACATGAGACCAGTGGCTAGCAAGAGAGCCCAGATTTGAAGGAACAGTGCTGTTGGGAGAGCTGCTGAGCTAGTTGTCATTGTAATCAGACAGATTTTCTATCAATAACACAATAAACCCAAACCCACCCTTTGGTTTTGCTAACACTGCCTCTGTATGTACGTGACACTTCACAGCTCAAACCATCCATGTTTTAGTAGTTCTGCAGGTATTTCTGAGATGGAGGAAGAGAGTGAACAACCCAGTTGAGGCTCCCTTTTCTCTCTCAAGCACGTGTGCTCCGTGGGACGTGGCAGTGGCACTGCTCTTCATGGATGGCACTCCAGATCAGAAGAGGGGGAAACTCCAACATGCGAGCAGCTATTGCCCACTGGCTTAGACTGAAATTTAGGGATTGTGTGCATTTAGTTTTTATGTGGGTTTTGAAAATGGTTTAAGTTGAAAGCACCAGAGATATTTTGGAATGCTTTCTTCTGTTCATTTCCCTGTAGAGACAACCTTACAGGCTCCCAAGGATCCAGCACAGTGTTGAAAAAAGAATTTTGTTATCTGAGCCAGATTTACCTTCAGTTTTTCCTAGGCTCCCAGTTCCCTTAGGTTCTGGGTTTTGGCGGTCACAGAATAACTTCTGCACTGTTGTCCTTCAGAAGCAGTCTGTTTTTTAAACAGGAAATTGGAAAATTTAAACTATGGGATAGAGCGAAGTGGCAAAAGGGGGCGTGACTCAATGAGGACAAGCCCATTGCTGCATTGGTGGAAAGGATGGCAGCAGCAGGATGGTGCCTCGGGCATGGCATATCCCACTCTGATGATAATCTGCCTCACACCCAGGCTGCAAGTCTTCCGTCAGCTTTTAATATTGGGGAGATCTGTTCAAGAGGATGTTTCTTGCAAGGGAAAAATGCTCATGGCTTCCAGGGAAGGATGAATTGCTCTTTCTTTCCATTCTGGGTAAACGGTCTAATGTGAAGGCACCACACATCTCTGGTGCTTACAGAGAATTTCCTTATTCTTTAATACTAAGAGGAAGGGAAAAAACCATGTGAGCATATTTCATCCTTTCTTTTCTTAGGACTTTTTTTCTTTTTAAACATGGAACCTCAAATCACACTTCCCAATTGTGGTAGTGATGGAAGAAAAGGTCATAGCCTTGCTAGAAATATTCCTTTCATTGCTGATAGAGGAGTAGATGGGCTCACATATCAATAAAAGCGAGGGATGGTAAGTGTGATGTGGGAACAGAATTCAATAAAGTTTTATTGTATCACAAGTGGACTGAAGTGCATTTAAAAACATTAAATGAAGGCACACAATATCTGCTCTGCTGGACCTTAGGGCCAGTGAATAGACAGATAATTGAATAATGACATTTTTAAGAGAATACAAGCACTAGAAAGCAAACTGATATTTTCATTGCTCCAAGATTGCTGGTAGAAAGGGAAAGAGAGGGGAGAAGATGGGACAAAATTGCAATCTGAAAACAGTTTAATGAGACCACTTTTCCCAAGAATACAGTTCTTAAATATTTCTGGAGTGCTGTGAGGCCATTATGTGGCCTCTAGGCTTTCCCTCTGCGTTTTCTCACCGCCTTCTCCATTGGTTGACAAGCAGTGTTTGCCCACTAAGAGCAGTGTTGTATTTTGTTAAACAAATGGACTTGTGGCTTCTCTGCTTTTGTGTAGCCCTAGGTTTTTATGTTTGCTTTGTTTTTATTTTCTCCCAAGAGAATTTGGTCCCTCAAGGCCCAGCAGGGAAAATGGCAAATGTTCCCAAGGGATTAGGCCTGACTGTTGGCATTTTGGCCAGTAATGAGTGAATTCCCTCCTGAAGCCAGGCCTCTTTTGTTTTACTTGTTAAATATATTAATTTTGTGCATGGGCTGGGAAGAATAAGTAAAACCAAAGAAAAAACAAACAAAAAACCCCCGAACCAAAAACCCAACAGCAGACCTAACTATCCATTATGATTATTTCTGAGCAAAGAATCTTTGTCTCCTGCTGACAAATTGCCTTTCTTCCAAAGCATACCATTTGCTGTCATTGCAGTAAAAAAACCCTTCTTTCTGTGCTCATTGAAATTCCCAGTTTTGCTTGCTAGTTAGTTTTTGTTGTTGTTGGTTTTTTTTAATGCACAGAGGCAGAAATAAAGAATGTATTGCTTCCCTTATTAGTCTTCTTTTACTGTATGTTTCTGGGGAGAATGCACCTACACAACAGCCTATTGGAAAGCACTCAGTTAAAATAACCTGATATTACGGGCCTTTACAAACCTGTGGGCTGACCTGTTTTCATAGTTGCATGCATAATGTTCAAGAAGGGGAGGAAAGCTAAGAGATAGGGAAATAAAGGTATTTGAAAACTTGAAGTAGCCTGATAGGAAGGGAAATAAATATTTTTGTAAGGAACAGTGAAATATATGGCAACGTGGGTAATTTTTGAATATGAGATGAGTTTGGCTTAAAATAAGGAAGTTAGGTGGTTTCCAGTGTGTCTGCAATGCATACTGGTTAGAAAGTCTGCTGTCAGCAGGAACAGCATGGATTTTCCTGTGGGGAGAAGTTTGATACATGCTAGGCAATCTCCACTGTAGGAAGGCTATCCCTACCTGTTGGATCTCTAGTTTCCAGCATGTTTCTATGAAAAGCCAGCTCCTGCTGGCTCCTGTCATCCCTGTCCTGCCCTCTAGGTTGTGAGACACTTCTTCATGTCTTCCACTCATGTCAGTATAAGCCTTTGTGTGAAAAATAATTTTTTCTCTCAGTGTTTAGCGGATTACCTCCTGAACCAGCTCACCACTCCCTAGTCCCAGGCTTAAAGTATTGAAAAGTCTCCATGCACTGATGCATTCTGTCTCTAAAACATGCATTGGTTCTGGAAATCTCCATGAACAACAGGTTTTGCTCCCATATGTTGTGGAGTTGCACAAGCTCTCTTTATCAGAAGAGTCAGCACAGTGATGTGCTCAACTCCATTAGGTCTGAGATGGCTTCAGCGGATAAGAGTTGGAGTGTGTTGCAGCCTGGGCAACCTATGAACTTCTCAAATGATCATGGGATGCTTGATGCTTAATTCCACATTTGTTGATATTTTTATAATATTTTTAAGCTTGTACAGCTGGGAGAAATTGTTTAGGGTTTTTTTAAAGACTATAAAAAGGTTTCTGTGGTAGTGCACAAGAGGCAAAATTCACATCTCTCCCCACCATCACCTCACTCTCAGAAAATTTGCAGTGTGGAGATCCAGACTTTAAATAAGTCAAAGAATTTAGTATAGGTCTGTTATGTGTTTCTCACATAGGCTGTTTTTCTTGATATAGAGCCCTGTCAGTTCTCCTGAGGGCCCCTATAATTGGTTTATTATGGAAGTTGAAGGTGGAAAACTGTGATGTGTAGCATAAGTTATTTTATGAAGATTATTAATATAAGAGAGTAACTTAATTCCTCGTGTGACTTCTATGCACTATTCCTTTCCATTCCTGACCCATAGGAGCTGAAGTTTTAGTGAGAAAGTGTATTAGTTTGGTTTGAGTCTGCTCATTTAAACTAAAAGGTGCTTAAAACCTTTCAATCTGTTGCCTGACTGCCTTTGGCCTTTGAGTCTGAATCAAAGGTCATTAAATTGCAGGAAAACTTTCTTTCAGTGTCAGCAAATTTCGGGTCAGGTTCCTGGTAACCTGAGGCTGTCTGAATTCATTACCTTTTTTCAGCAAACTCATCTTTGTCACACCCATTTCTAGCATAGTAAATAACTGATACTGTCACAGCCAAAAAGGGACTTGTAGCCAATCCTGCATAGAAAGAAGAATGAAAATAGAGGATATTCTTCAATAAAGTAATAGGCTGCAGTCCTCCCACCTTGGCAGCTGATGATTCCACATGTAAATAGTGAGACATCTTTGTACTATCTGAAATAGATTTGTGCTACCTTAATAAAGATGCTGACAAAATATAGCAGCCTGACCCCTGCAAACACTTTCCTGGAGCACCAACGGGAAGCACTCCACTGGCTTTAGGTCACATATACCAAGCTGTGTTTTTCAACTCTTTCTGACATGACACTTCTAGATATTTGCCACCAATTTGCTGTCTAAACATGACCCTACACTTACCAATTGTCTCTGAACAATTCTGTCATTGTTAAGGGAAATATGTACTTCTTCCCATCTTTAATAACCTATTGCCTAAATCGTGCTATTATGCCAAGCGTCCTCTGGAGACACTGATATGGATTTCATATGTTTTATAACAGATCTTCATGAAAATAATATTTATATTTCCAGGTTTTATTCCTATTTTCCTTTAATTTCTCCTACAAGAAATATTGCAAAAGTTTCTTTCATTGGTGCAAGCAGTGTAAAGAGATTAAGACCATCCTTGCCAGGTGCTATTATAAACCCACAAAAGAAATTAAATACATTTATTGGGTTTTATTCTGGCCAATAGGGAGAACAGAATATGTGTATCCAGTGGCTAAGTTGAGGATTGAAGTTCATTTCTTCTAGCACATGAGGGAAGAGGAGGGAGGGGGGAAATTTGAGTATATTAAGGCAAATCCCTTTAGTGTGTGAAATACAAAAATGCATCTTTCCAGTTCTAAAAATACAACTTTGTTGAATTTCTTTATATTAAAAGGGCTCCCAGGAAGAGAGCCAAATACATCTGAATGTATTGCTTCTTTCCCCCATTTCCTCCACTTTTCTTCCTAACAACATTTCCAGTCAACTTTTAACAATATAGGCCTACATGAAACCACAGTAGTTTTATGCATCTCAAGCTCTGGCAAAGGAAACAAACACAGACTGCACAGTATTTGATTTTTGTTAGCTTCTGTTTCCAAGAGGAGTAAATTGGGAGGAGTTGTGGAGGACTAAGGCAAAGGGGCCTTCCCCAGGGAAAAACAAACAAAACACCAACAAAATCCTGCAACTTATTTCTAGAGGTTTCTTATCTAAAAATAGTCAAGGCATGTCATTTACCTGGGCTGATTGCCAGACTACGCAAAAATGTTCTCAAGGATATTTTAAGGTGTGTCTGCCTATTTTTTTTCAGGAGGGTGGGGGGAGTGGAATGACGACCAATTCAGATTAGAAAAGATTTATTCCAATTGATTTCACAGATAAATGTATTGCTGAGGGTCTAAACTAATCTCCTCCTCCAAAGTCCTTTTTCCCTCCATGGGTAACTTAAAATGTCTAATGTAGTTTTAAAAATGCCTTAATCTCATTTATCTTCAATTTCTCTGTTCCGCTCTACAGGCCCACATAAAAAGATTTACAGTGGGTATTTATCCCTTCCAATATCAAAAGCAAATTCCCTTCCAGATCTCAATTTTCACTGGTAATCCTCAGAGATGTATAATTTTAATTTACCTTGCAGATGACGTCTACCTGGTTTCTCTCTCTGCTTTTGTGAAGGTATTATTGAGCTGCACCTCATTAACTCGGTTTTTTGGGTTGTTTTGCCTTTTTTTTTTTTTTTCCTTCTCTCTTTTGCATGTTGAACGGTGTCTGAGAGTGAAACTATTGTCTTGTCCTTTGCTGGAGTGCACATGCTGGGGCAGCAGGGGCTGGGGCTGGCGCTGGCATGTCACCATGTAATCCAGCTGAGTCCTTTCTTTTTTATCCCAGGAGAGGCAGCGTCGGGGACTTGTCTTTTTTTTTTTTTTCTTTAAAAATTAATAATCTCACATTTTTCCATTTCATCCCTTACAATGGCTTACAGGACCACACAGATGCACACTCATGCACCTGAAAGCTTCCAATACTTCAGATGTTCAGATCTGCAAAATAATGGTTGTACTAAACAGAACAGGAACTATTGTGCTCTTGGGATTTTGAAAATGAGTCTATTATATTTAGGTACCCTAATGAAAGCTGAGCTTCCCTGGAAATCTACCTTTAATGTCTGTATAGGAACTACTCTGGCGTCATTCCACCTATGTTACTATTTAAAGCAGCAAATTGTGCATTTAAGTGCTATTCTGAATGCAGCCCTAAAAGATGGTTCCGTGTTTCTGCAGCAGAACTGGTGGGTTGACAAGAATGTAAAGTCTGTGGAGTAAAACTTGAGTTTGAACATTTGACTTGAAGGAGAAGAAGCATCAGGAAACAATATATAGATGGTGTTGGAGATTTTTTTTTTATTAGTAAGACGTGCCTCAAAACATTGAAATTATAAAATATATGAGTTTCATAGTCTAGCCTTGTGTGGGAGCGCAGAATGCAGTGGCTAGCGACTCTCTTTGGTATGAAATTACACTCTATCTCTACTGGTGGCCTTTTCCTTATCACAGGCTGAAATTAGTCCTGCTTTGATACAATCGCATTTGTATCCTGCTGCTGTTTTTGGGATTTACGCTCAGGTTTGGCAGTGCCTGAAACAGGAAAGACTGTTTCAGTCAGTAATCAGTGTAGAGCTGCAGGTATGAAGGCACCAGGTACTAAAATGTAGTAGGGGAAAAGTGGTCCCATGCCACAGACACACCTGAGACAGCTCTGATGCAGACCAAGGCATGAGATGCAGAGGCACAAGCTGTAAAGCAGGGATGAATTTACCACATAGATGTTGGTACAAGGCACAGTTGTACCTCTGGTTTCACTCGAGTCTTTCCCAATGGCACCACTGGGACACTCCCAGCCAGGCATGTGCTTAAAGGTTTGATGGATGTCAGCTTGCATGTTTGCATCTTACATATGGTGTATGCAACTAACAGAAGCCTAATTTGGGGGGTCCTTTATGTGCCCAGGCTGGGGTTTCAGAGAAGAAACAAACAGGCCTTTGTCCATTTAAAGACTTACTCAGAAGAGTGAGCATGTGCCATGTACATTTCCAATGAAGTCAATAATTAATATGTTCCAGATGACTCTGGTGGGGGAGGATATTAGTAATTACCATAAAATGACAAAATCTACATTCTGTGGCTGGTGCTTTGAAAACAAAAAGTCAGTGTTTCTAATAGAATCCATTAAAAATATGACCTGATTCAATTGTCATGTTTAAGTTAAAATAATGTCTTAAGTTTTGGACTTTTTTTGATATATTTTTTTAAACAGTTTTAATAGAGGTATAGTAGTTGTCTTTCAGCACATGACTTTGTGAGAGCCCACTGAAACACTTGGGAATTTTCTTGTTGAGTTGGAGGGAATTTTGATGCAGAGAGTGAAATTGGACAATATTTAAATCAGTGCAGCCTTGCTAATTAAACTGCATGAGTCTGAGCCTTCACATTTTGGAGAAATTTGTGGTGCAGTGATGATAATACGGAGAGATTTCCAGTGAAAAGGAAAAGCATTTCTTTCTCAAAGAGGACTGGTCCATTCTGCGATCTCCTCTCAGAAACAAAATTAAGTGACTAATAAAGTCTCAAACCAGTTCTAGAGTACACAAAAACAATCATTCACATTTTGCCTTGATAAAAGGAAGGTTGCAGAGCTGTGGTTAGGGTATGCAGGGAGAAGACAGGAAAGGCCAAATCTCAATCAGTGTTGAAACTGGCCAGCGTTGTGGCAGAGAACACAAAGCTTTTTAAGAAGTACTTTATTAGCAAGTGGAGGTCTAAAGGAAACACTGGGAGTGATACTTGTTGAAGGTGATCACCCCTCTAATGGAGATAAAGAAAAAGTGGAGGCATTCAATGTTATTTGTTTTTTGTTTCCTAAGTCTTTATTAATCCTGGTAGACCTTGGTCCTTTCAGCTGGAGGACCATCAATGTGTGGGAACAGTGACTTTCCTTTTGTGAAATTGTAAGGGACCAGCTGCATCAGCTGATTGTTGACAAGTCCACGGTCCCTGGTGAAATTCATCCCAGAGTACTGATGGTACTAGTGGATGTTACGGCAAGACCCCTCTTGATGATCTACCAAATATCTTCGGAGTCTTGGGAGGTCCCTGCTGACTTGAAGGCAGTCAGTGTTATTCCAATTTATAAGAGGAACTGTTAGTCTAACCTCAGTTCCTGGAAAATTATGAAGAAGATCATAGTGGGGTACTACTGACAGGCATTTAAAGAATAGTCCAGTTGTCAGGCACAGTCAGCCTGGGTTCACCTAGGCAGATCCCTGTTTAAGCAGTTTGGTATTCTTCTATGACAAGGTTACTTGCCTAGTGGATCAAAGATCTGGATACAGGATGTGAATGTACTATTAGTAAGTTTGCTGATGATCCCAGACTAGGAGTTGCTTTTAACTCTCTTGAAGGATAAGAGTGCAGAGGGAGTACAGATAGATTGGAGAGTCAGGGAATGATTAATGCAACCAAGTTTAACAAGAACAATTGCTGGATTCTTTACTTGGCGTGGGGGAGTGGCAGCCCTGCAGAAGGGGATCTAGGGATGATGGTTGACAACAGCTCAGTGTGAGCAGGCAGAGAGTACCCTGGCAGCCCAGAGGACAACCCCCATCCTGGTGCATCAAACACAGCATAACCAGCCAAACAAAAAGGGTGATTATCCTGCTGTACTAAGCATTGATGCAGCCTCCACCTTGAGTCCTGTGTACAGTTCTGGACCCCACAATACAAAAAAGGATGTTAAGAGATGCTCTAATGCATCCAAAGGAGGGCAACAAAGCCAGTGAAAGGGATGGAAGACACGTCCTGTGAGGAGAAGCTGAGAACTTTGGATTTGTCAAATTTGGAGAAAACGAGTTCAAGGGACAGCCTAGTCACTCTCCACAGATTCCTGAGGAAAGTTAGTTGAAGGTGCTGAGCTCTGATCCCTGGGATCCAGTGATAGGACACATTGGAATGGTTCAAACTGTGCCTGAGGAAGCTTAGTCTTGACATTAGGAAGCATTTCTTTACTGAGAAGGTCTAGCACTGGAGGAGGCTTCCTGGAGGGATATTTGATACCCCAAGCCTGTCAATCTTTAAGAAGCATTTGGATAATGCCCTTGGGATTATACTTTGGTTTTTGGTTTGCCCTGAAGTGGTTGAACAGTTGGACTCTAGATGGTCATTCCAACTGAAAATAAACCATTTTTGCCATGGGAAGATGCTGATGCTTCCCTGTGAAATGATAAATGGGGTTTTCAGAGCCTCATGTGAGTGCCCAGAGACAGACGTTGGTGTAATGTGTGGTAAGAAAGCTCAAACAAATTGCTTTGCAACACTTCTTCATCTGAACATCTACATTCATGTTGAAATGGGTTTTTGCAGTCAAACACAGCCCAAATCTTATCAATTATGAATGGCTGCAACAGATGGTTTATATTACTGTTTTTAAGAATAAGTGATACGTTTCAAACAAGAAACACATGCTGCTCAGCAGCTTTAGCTGCCACTTCTGAGATGGGAACCAAATCCCTGACCTTGCCTTCCCCTCCACTTGTTGGATAACATCCTATTTTAATAACCAAAAAATGAAGACCATGAAATACTGCACGACAGAAAACTGTGTGTAAACATCAATTCCAGTGTAAGAGGATCCTGCTCTTCCTCAGCTTGCTGAGAGCCACACCTGTCTGGGGAAGGGTGAAATTTGTGTTTGCAGCACAACTATCGATCAGCCTTTCCCAAGAGTCCTTGGGATAGGGAATTTCTGCAGAACTTCTTTCTTGAAGTTTAAAGAAGTTTGTGCAATGTTGCTGCAAAGAACTGGCTGTATCCTGAGATCAAGGTACATCATGATGATGTTGATGAGTGCTTTGTCAGATACCTGGCTTTGCAGAATATCCTGTGTATTCCTTCAGCTTTTCTTTCAATCCCCATTACATTGCTTTCTTTTAAAAACTGAAATAAATACAGCAGATGAAAGGTTTTTGGGGCTAAAAACCTAGCTCTTGAAGAGCAATCCAGATGAACTGTAGCAGTCCTCAGAAACTGGAACAAAAGTCTATATTTCCTTAGGCTTGTGCCTATTTTTGCTATAGATATAAAATTCTATGTACGTGCCTTATCTGGAAACAAATAAACTCTGTAAGCATCTGCAGGATTGGTGCCTAATTTTGTGGAGAAAAGTCCATATAAAAATCTTCATTGCTCTTACAAAATTTGCTACAAAAACATTTGCTGTTTATGATGCAGAATACATCTAGATGCATTGCCAGAACAAATGAGCCAAAGGTATTTTGTGATAGTAGCCATTCAAAAATAGAATCACAATAATTTGTTTATTTTCTGATTTATAAAATTGCTACAGCATCTTGGCTGAAACTGTGGGTAGAAAGCGTTTATTTTCTTCCTCTGGTGTTTTAAAATTCTCACTTAACATTCCTAACACAGCAAAACACTCATTTCTGTGTCTTTAAAACCAATCATATTAGTAATTCCCCTGCTGAATTTAGTGCTTATTCAAATGCGCTCTCTGCTCTCCTTGAAAAGGAATTTTGGCTCAATTTCTTTAGTGCAAAGCCCTTCCTTAGTGCCTTGATAACACAGTGTTATCTTATTCTGTAATACTTCACCATACAAAGCAATCTCAAACTCAAGGAAGCATGCCAAGAGGCACTGGGCAAAAAGCCCTTATGTAAAGTTTGAACTTCTTTCCCTTAACAGTGCAGCATTTGCACAACCTTCTCTTCAGGCAAAGAAAATAAATAAATCAAAACAAAGCTCTGAAGTTAACCAAGAAGGTTTTTTAAGCAGTACTCTTGATATTTATTTTAATGGGAAGAAATCAACTTTATGTCACTTTTATCAGACTAAACTAGAGAAATTCTTCAGTGCTCTTTGCTGACTGTGGGACAAACTTGTTGTATTGTGCCCAGATCTGTATGTAAAAAGTTTCCAATGTGAATTTGGTGCCTTATGGGTCCTGTGTGGGAGTGTGGTGACAGTTATGCGAGGCCTAAGGGATTTTTTTTTTTTTCTTTTTCTTTTTTTTTTTTTTTTTTTGCTCTGGAGCTCAGGATAAGAAAAGGCAGACTTAGGTACTGATAGCCACCGTGGCAGGAGTTGCACATCCTGCCACCCAGATTGTGCTGCTTGAAGACGCGCAAGAAATGCACCCTTCTCCTTCTTTGCTCCAACCTGTGATCATCCTTCCTGTGATCCTTTTGGCTCAGTGCTGAGTTACTGCATTTAATGTGGCATTGGCTCTCTTTGCCATGTGGTTTGTGGGCTGCATAAATCTGAGCAGGATGACAGTTTCATTGGAACTCAGGATGTGTGGGAAAGAGCCCCAGGTACTCAAGGTTTGCAGTCTTTCTCATATCACAGTCCATGGAAATTAGGTGTATGGATACCATTAAGTAGTGTCAAGATGAGTACTATCTCCAGAGAGATTATTTATCACTTTCCTTTCCCTCTGCCTGAATTCAGGGAGGTTTTATTGAAAATTCACCTCTCATCTCCCCTTTTATTCTTTCCACTTCATTTCTCACATTCCCACTTACTCTATCATAAATATACCTGCACAGCTGTGACTGTAGCTTTATAAGCTTCAGCCTCTTAAACCCAAATGCTGTTCTTTGCAGGCAACCTCACCTTTCAGGAGCAGAGGCTCTCCTGGAACATGCCGGAGGATATTGGCTTACAGAGCATTGGATTTACTATTGATCAGTCAACTTGAACTTGTTTTTTTTTTTTTTTAATTTACTTTTTTTATTTTATATGTTTTTCTCATGACGCCAGTAGAGAGTCCCAAAATGTGACCCCTCTCAGGAATGCAGAATTAGCCTTAGTGCTCACATGGCTTTTGGTACCAATGATGTGTTTGTCTTTGGTCAGTCAATAGCGCCAAGAGGCGAGAGTTTGTCTGGTTTATGTCAGTGTTTGCCTGAAGTCAAATAGGTAGCCAATTAAATTTTCCAATATTGAATGAGACGAGAGTGGTAGTGTCAGCTCTCCTACAAATGCATATTAGATTATATGATGCAAAAGTGGCTTAAGATGATTCACAGCAATAATTTGACCCAGTTATGTGTTTATTGCATTTAAAAGACAACTGGGGGCTTGATTTCATTGCCAGCTGTGTGGTAGTTAATGATCAGTAAGAAAGCATCAAACTGAGAACAACTTCTGTTTCTAAATAGAGCCCGCCGTGCTGAATTTCAGACATTCCCAGAATGAGTTGTGTGTGTGTAATGGATCTAAAAATAAGGAGAAATATGCTTTTATTGGAGAATAACAGTATATATTCACTGCAAAACTGTTCTTAACTAACAAAGAAAAATTATATGCAGAAATGATGGACTTGCTTCTAAATGCACATAATTGCTCTGACCTACAGCTGTATGACTCTTGATTAATGCTGGCCATAAATGAATGTCCTAACACAATTTTGAAACCTATGTAATTAGCAGGAGAAGACAAAATTGCTACTTCCTCTTTAGACTGTCTTTTTTACTGCAACCATTAGTTTTAAAAACATCAGGCAAGCTCGCTGCCTGAGTGGTCTGTCCAGTATCATTGTTTAAAAATTCATTTATGGAAACAATTGTGCATATGATAAACATCAGTTTGAAAATTCAATTTACTGTGTAAAGAATTTGAGCACATAGTTTTTCATAAAACAAAATAAGTGAATTAGAGCCTCTTTTTTTTCACAGCCTGCAGGTCTTCTTTCAAGCAAAATAGCAATGATTGGGTTTGGTCTATAAAAGTGTAGGCATTAAAGCTCCACAGACAATGTGCTACAATAATGTGAATTGAAGGTGCCTAAGAGAAAATGAATGTTGCTTTTTTTTTTTTTTTCCTTTGATTTTAGGTTTTATTATGCATGTGCCTTGTTAGTTCCATTTAAAGAAATGAAAAATGCAAGTATTTCTTGCTCTAAAACATACTTTATTTGAAAAAAACAAATTATTTCATGGATTAATTAAAATGTAGCAGCCGCCTCATGTCTCCCTTCAGCTGGTGCTGCAGTGGAGATGGCTCTGAGGTGATGTGTAGCAGCTCTAAAAAAGCATGGCAAACTGGGTAATGCTCTGGACATCACACAGAGGAACCTCTGGCTTTGCTCACTTGTTTTTCTAGTTGAGAAAAAAATCCATTATGTGAGCCTGAATTTTGGACCAGTGAACGCTCCCATTGGGCCATTTGGGCAGGTTTTTGAAGTGGGGATTGAGCAGAAAACAGAATTTCAGCACTGTCTGTAGCTGTACTTCTAGCTTAAATAAAAATTGGTTTAGTTTCTCAGGGAGTTTCCCTGTCATACTGTTCAGAGATGAAGTTTTCTTAGCAACCCAGTACCTAATGGCAGAGCTTTTCCAAAATTGTGGTCTGCTAGACCCCAAACCTAACTGATCTGGACTTAAAAATTGATACCAAGGAATTGCTAGAAATACACATACCCTGTTGTATGTCCCTGCAACATGCAATTGATCAAAAAGCTGGGAGTGTTTGGGGCTAGGCGCACAGAAGGAATTCTGTGTTTTTAAAAACCCGGTCATGTCTCTGTAAGGCTCAGTCTGCAGGAGTTGATGAATGCAGCCATGTTTGATGCTTATCCGGCTGGAGGTGCTTTGCAGTGGACATTGCCTGCTGCCTGCACTATTTCTGGCTCCTCAGGCAACTGCGTAATTGCAAAATGATGAGTGAGAAAAACTGCAAGCTTGGCGTGCAAGCCTTGCAAGAGAACTTACAGACTAAAAAAAAAAAGAGCAAATCTTCAGTTTAGGGTTCAGTTATAATTATTTAGAATTTTTGAACACACTTTTTATCCAGAAGAGCTAATCCTTGATCCTAATCCTCACTGCAAGAAATGGAACTCATTGATACTGATGAGGAATACTTGAAGGGATGTTGCTACTTACTATAGATCTTTCTATGGAAAGGCAAACTCTCCATGATCTGTGGGTCGTATGGGCCAGCTACATGTAGATGTTTCATGCTTAGTTTGGGAGTGTTGCAATAGAACGTGTAGGGAGGGGAGAGCAAGACCTGCAGGGCTGGCTGTTCATCAGTCCTGTTTTCCTCTTGCTGATGGCCTGAATCCTTTGTGTTGGACTTTGGAAGGAAACATTGTCTTGGCTTTACAATGTGATGTTGGTGCTCCAGACTGCATTTCTATTCTCTGGGTATGGGGGTCTCACTCTACATTTCCCTATCTGCTAGATATTATTTTTAGAAAAGCTAATAAATAGACTCCACATTATTCCTGTTTAGATTAGTTTGGTAATAACATACCTCTTTCCTCCTATCTTCCCCTGATCTCTTTAAAATGTCCAGTGGAGGACTTTTCGTGACATGAACTAATTTTTGTTTTGCATCTTTCCCATCTCCATTTCTGATCTTGGACTAGTTGAAAACCTTCTGTTCCTTCTTTGCTTGCCCTAAAACTGCAGTGCAATATCCTATGATGTTACTATAGATGATTTTAATTCTGGCTTATAGTTCTGAGTGTGCGTGGTGCTAGGAGATACTTTTTACTCTTAAGAAAGCTTCATTTGTACGTGTGTTGGCTTAAATGCACTTGTGAAAAAAACCCCCTTGTTTTTAAAGAGTTTCCAAGCACTTCAGATTTATTTTTTATATATAAATACGATTTTTCTCTTTCTGTTTTCCTTTGAAATGTGCAGTGAAAACTGCTGAATGGTGATCCTCGCATTTTCTGTATGGATACCGTTCTGTACAAGAGACGTCATGTGTAACAGTGGTGAAAATCTAATCAGGAATGCTTCATGGAGCTGCAAAATCACTGTGGGATAAAACATTTTAACAGAGAAGCAAAGCTGTAATTTCCAGAGAAGGTCATGATTGCAAACTCTGTGTTGACTGTGTGTGACCTGGATGAATGCTAATGGTCCAGGAAGAAGCCCAGTTATGCCCTAACCTGATGGCCTCTCTCTTCTGTCTCAGTTTTCCTTTTGTGAAACATAGCTGTTTTGTGGCTAAATGTTGGAAAACAAAGCAGAAATTGCAATTACAGTCAACAAGCTCAGCATTCTCCACACTCAGGTCCCAGGTGTGATGGTATTATGTGTGGCAGTGCCATTTTCCACTATTGACTCTGTGAGCAGGAGCTTTCCCTGACCTGCTCTATAAAGCCCATGTTGCACACAAAGCCCAAAGTCCCCTTTAGATTTATTAACAAAGAAAGCAACAAAAACTGGCATGCTGAGCCATTCCTGGGGCTCCTCCCCAAGGACTGCACTGCTGAGAGCAGGAGTCTTCTATGCACTCCAAGTACAAACAGGGGAGACAAGATGTGCTTTGCAGAGCTGTTTAACCCTTTCCTGGGAGGAACTGCATCTCACCGTCTCTTGAGAGAAGGGGGGGTGGTGAGAAGGATGGGGAATTTTGTTTGCTTTTTTAAAAAAATCTCAGTCCCCACAGCGTGCTTACACTACATGACTTTTTCTATAATCTAATTGGTAGATTCCTGCTGTTATAAGTAGGAAAATTCAGAGTTGAGGGTCTTATGACTCTGAAGCCATTGTGTGCATGTCACACGCCTCACCACATTAGGCTACCCTTGCAGTCGTGGTCAGAGAAAGCTGATAACATAACAAAGGGCCTAACTGGCTGTGCCCCACTGGTGCCTGTCTATCTTGGAATTTATTTTCCTTAAGCAGCTAAACATCTCATTTTGGTCTTCGCCGCAGTGAATGCCACCCCAGTGTGGTCTCTCAGTGATCCTGACCTCGAGCTCTTTCTGTTGTGTTTTCCACTTTCTTGTGGTTCTGGTCTGTGTGTTTTTAAAGGTGGCATCTTTGAGATCCTCTGCTGGCATAGCTAGGAAGGGAAACAGTAAGGCCTTTATTCAGAGCCACTGCAAGCTGATGCAGCTCTGGTGGTGGATATGAGGCATGTTTCCTCTCCCAGTATGGCATCTGTCAGCCTGTGTGTACATGCAAATTCGCTTCCAGTTTTGTTTTACCTTGCAGCTTAAGAACCTTCTGCTGTGCAGACATCAGAAATGAGGGAGAAAGATCACCAGTAAGAACACCAAATGCCCTGGTGCTCTGTTGTTAGAGATCGAAAGGATGGTGACAGCTGTGTACCATTTGTAGAGGGGCTGTGGCTCCAACCCCGTGCTGTTTCCCTGTATTTGGTGCCCATCAAGCAGCATCCTTCTTCCCATGCCCAGCTGCCTCAAACCTCATTGACAGTGATTCGCTAGTGGTAACAATGCTGGTGGAGATGAAGCTATCAGCTCCTTTGGCTATCCCTGCTTGTGGGATGGGCACCACCAGCAGGTTCATGCAAAGACATCTGCCCTGACCACAGGGTGCTGGGGTGAGCAGCTTCTGAGCTTTTGCCAGCATCGTGAGGGGTTGAAATGTGACCCGAAGACAATGGGCCCTTAGGCCACGGTCTGTGCTGTAGACACTCCTCTTGGGACCTGACTTGTGTAAAAGAGGAGCAGCTCTTTGTGCACCAGTGTTAAAAAGATGGCTTTCCAAAGTGTTGTGCACCAGCTTTAAAAAGATATCTTTCCAAAGTGCAGCCTGTTCTGGGAGTTTAATGTTGGAAAGACTGAGGCCAGGCACAGCTCTCAAAGGAAGAGAAACAGCTTTTGATGTTTCTTTCTCTCAGGGACACAGAGGAGCATTTCTTAGACACTTTCCTCCCTCCTGCTGCTTGGTGAATTCAGGCATAGAGTCGGATCCATGGGCAGGCTGTCACCAGGAAGGGCTTTGCCAGTTTGTAAGCCAGCACCTGAAAACAATGCTGTACAGTAACAAACCTTCTCAGTTCCTTAGAGTACATCTTCCTGTGAGCAGACATTCTCCAGCAGATTCTGCTGATGGCAGACAGACACCTAGACAGGTAGAATGGCTGAGAAGATAGCTCAGAGTTCATTGACAAGACATCAGTGTCCAAAGCCTGCACTCTCTCTACTGAGCAAATCTGATCCATGGGAGTTCACAACATTGAACCTGTGGGACTAAAGGAAAAGAAAAATTCTCTCTTTATACCTTTTACTGGCTGTCTAAAGGGATGCTACCATTCTGTATTCTGCCAACCATCCTTAAAAAGACCTGGGCAAGGTGACCTTGCCAGGCTGCACACAGCACACTAGAAGGACACTGACAGACGTCTTTGCAGTGATCATCCCTTTAGGAAAGCATCCATGCTTGTTCCTTATGCTTGCAGGTTTTCACACTTGATTTTGGACTGTGGTTAAAGCACAGGAAGCCAGTTTTGGCACCATTTCCCAGCTCTGTCACAGCTTCCTTGGACAAAGTAGGTAATATTTTCCTGCCACAGTTCCCAAATAGAAATATTAATCAATTTTTAACCTTAACAGTGTTTTTTTGTTTAGCTTGCAAGCTATTGGGAGAACAGTCTTTTCTCACTTAGTAGTGGACTTCTGCCTATTTCTGCTCTGTCCCTGGCATATTGCTACAGGGTAAGTACCATCAAAAATAACAGGACATTGCCTCATCTGATATCTTTGCCATTATGGCAGTGTCACCCACAGTGGAAATACTGGCTTGTTGATCCACGGTTTTGACTAAATTATGAATCCCAGCATGCAAAACAGAAGTGTTCAGATAAGCAGTTTGGCAACATCTGTGTTACTTATGTTTAAAACAGGATTAAGAGGAACATAACGCAAGGTGCATCCATGAAAAAGTCAGCTTTCTTCCCCAATGTTTTAGGAATTTTTTTACATTACATTTAGTCTTTTCATTAGTTTTCTAACTTTAGGCAAGTATGAACAAAATACTTTTTATTTCTCAAGGCCTTCGTGTAAGGGAATCAGCATGACAAGCTGAGAATATGTATGGAGGTTTTAAATTAGCTGGTTTTTTCTGTGAATATAAGTAATGAAGTGATTGTTTCATGCCTTTCTCTAGGAAGATGAAGCCTGTTCCTTTGGGCTGTTATTTTCCCTCTATATTTGGTTGTGATGCAGTCAGAAATGACCAGAATTGTAAGCAGTGAGATAAGTTTTCTGAGACAGAATTACAGTTCTGATCCAAAGGAGCATGTGGCTTTGGACAGAAATAATGGATGATTTTAAAACACCTATTTAGGTAGTATTTTAAGAGTGTTTTGTTTGGTTGAGGGTTTTTTGGTGGGGATTTTTGTTGTTAATTGTTTGATTTTTTTGGGTTTTGTGGGTGGTTTTTTTTTTGTTTGTTTGTTTGGGTGTTTTTTTTTTTTGTGTGTGTGTGTTTATTTGGGGGGGGGAGGTTGTTTTTTTTAAACTTAGACCTAATTTTCTTACCACCATTCCTGCCCTCCCCCCAAAACATAAAGAGAAGAGATTTTAATGTCATCTTGCTGTTCATCCTGTGGCTGTTTTCTTCTTGCTCCACTTGTGCTTCAGGAAGAAATGAGACATATTTAGCAAATGGAGGTTTACTGTGGGACATGCAGATCTCTGAAGAGCTCTGATGTACCAAACTTGCCATTTTAGTTTTTCCCTGAACATACTTCTCCTGTCCTTGTGTGCATGCACAGCTGTGCATATGTCAAACACAGTTTTGTTTTGCTTAATTCACTACAAATTGTGCCACAAGTACCTGGTCCAGTTTTCCTCTGGCTTTGTGGCATGGCTTGGAGAAAACCACAAAAATCCCTGGTTTTCCCCTTTTTGTCATCCTGAAAACTGGAGTGATAATATTCCTAGAGAGTTTGTGAACTAAGAATTGCTGTAAGCTAATGGACAGTGAATTAAACTCCTGGCCAGCTGTCCTAGGCCACTGCTCCTTGCTCTGTCAGAGTTTCAGGGTATGGCATTTGTGTTGGCTTCCTTATCTGTAAAATGGAAATACTGTGTGCTCAAGTGTGGTTCAAAGGGAGGAGCTGCATCACACCTACTCTTTGCATTGAACAGGGAGTCCAGAAGCCATCAGTTAAAGGTGTATTTTTCAAACTGGCAGCTCCACTAAAAGATCCAGGGGCCAGCAAAGCTGGCTATTTCCTGCTTGCATTTCTTGCCTGCTGGCTGTGACAAAACCAATGCTGCAGTCTTGCCCAGAATGTTCCCCAATGGCTTGAAAACACACACAGCACCAGAGCTGTCCCATCCATCTTTTTTCCTTTCTCTGTTTGAGTGTGTCACCAGAAGAGACAGCACCAGCTGCCAAGAGCCCCCAGCAACTCCCTCTTCAGCTTTCAGAGAAGGGCAGTCTCTCAGACAAAGTAACACATACACTTCTGTCCTGTCTCTGTGTCTCGGGTCACACACACAACCTGCTATTATCACAAACATCAGTGTTGAACCAAGGTATGAACCACAATTCTTGTGAAACTGCTGTTTGAGTACCTGCTTCTTTAAATCAGAGCCCTTTCTAAAAAATGGGTTGGCCTTCTAATTTAGACTAATGTCTGTGGAGGTAAAGATGAGGTCTTATACCTCAATTAACCCAGGTAGAGCTGTCATGGGGACTTTCTTCTTATTTTTTCTATTTTGTGCATTAGCTCAAAGAGAACATTGTAATGCACTGAAAGTTACTTAAATTTTTATAGACGCATGCATTTGTGAAAGATTCCACTCAAGGTTCTGGCAATGGGGTAGGTACCCAGAGCTCCTCACCAAAGGTACTGCTCTTGCCCTCAGGTTGTGAGGGAGATGCACAAGCCTTGCACGCGCCTGCTGAGGCCAAACAATTGGTTAAACCTTTGTTGGGTTGTGCCTGAGTACAATCTGAATTTGTGATGTGCTATCACTGCCAGAAACCTGGGTTGTTATCATGCTGGTGTCCTCCCTCTGGGAGGTGAACATGGAAAAATTAGACCAGGTTAGCAATGGCCTGTGGTGGCTGATGGTTGAGATGGGTCTCGACAGATGCTCTCTAGGTTGTGTTTCCATACTGGTCTTAATGATGATGCTTCTTAAGCTCTTTCGCTTCAAATTTTAGTCCCTTTTCACCAGCCTTTCTTATTGTATGTCTGTATGGTCCAGCTCTTCTCAAAAGCCGTTCCCACTCACCCCCAGAGTTATTTAGGAATTTGGTGGGAAGCTGAATCTCCTCTCCCAGGAGATGCTGTAAGCTGTATTTGTGCTGTTTGTGTGTTCAGGCCATGGCACAATCCCATCAGATCTAGTAGATGAGTCCTCCTGAATGGAGAAGAGAACAGGATGCAGTAAAAGAAAAGGGGCCAAGTCCTCTGTTCACCGTATCAGCATGGCCCCATTGATGCCCCTCTGGGAACTTCCTGCAATGTGATAATTTGATTTTGAGGTTTTGCATCATCTAAATTATCCAAAAGAGATTTCAAGAGAAAAAGGGTATTTTTATGTGAAGCAGCCATAGCCTTGGCATCTGGCTCTGTCCCCTAGATTTCTTAAGGGTCCCTTTTAACACTGTTTCCTATTTTCAGATTATAAAGCTGGACTGGAAACTGAACCTCACCCTTAATTCTTTTTCCATTTTGAATCTAGCAGTATAAGTAAGTGTTGTTTTACAAAAAAACTAGGCCATAGCAAAGTAGACAGATTTATTGAATTATCTCATACCAACATGATTGTGTTAATTCACTTCTTTTTTTTTTTTTTTCATTTAGCAAATTTTTTTTTTACTTTTTTTTTATATCTATTGATGCCATGGGGAAATAGCTGCATTGGCTATGAAATAAAGAGGGCACCACAATTGACTGCTCCAATAATCTGCACAGTAAATAGTGTGCAAGAGCCTCAAAGATCCTAATTTTTGAATACATAATACATTAGAAGTTAAGCTGTTGCAAAAGCACACAAAAGACTTCCCTCAACCTTTATAAATTCTTATGCTTTAAATTAAAAATAGTCGCTTTTTTGTGAAATGATAGGTCTTAGCAGTGTCTAATACTCAGTTCATTGCAAATAGTACAAAATTTCTGCATATTCACTTCATATATTTTATTACTGTAATTTGTGGTTCTCCCAAGCAGAATAATATTTTACTTCACTGAATATACCTGTGCAAGTTAAAGGTCTCAGATGTATTCCTTTAAAGTGACAGTTCATTCCTGCTTTATATCAGTACTTTATTCATTAAAAATAAGCATAAAATACAATGTCATCCTTCTTAGCTCTCTATTCAAGCAGTGGGGAGCCAAATCCTGAAACCCATAAAGGGTTCTCTATTCACGCTTGGGCTCAGAGCACACATTAGCTGCAAGGTACTCCCTTAATGGGTTTACCTGCGTGCTTCGTTAAGTAAATACCCCCAGCCAGCCTGTCCCAGTCCGCCTGTGTGGCAGCCCCAGCTGGTGGCAGGCTGGCTTGTCGCAGCCGTCCCTAGAGCACTGCAAGGACTCCGGGCATCGTTTGTGCTTCTCGGTCAGCTCCCCAAATACGTGAGGGTAGGCAGAGATTAATGAGTGCTTGGTGCAGCGGGGAGGTGAGGGAAGCAGGTTGGGAGGAGGATGCTTGTGCACAGCGCAGAGGGGTGTTGAGGGGAGGACACCCTGACATTCAGCCTTACCTTCTGCTCCGTACCTCTCGAGGAGGTGGCCTTGCCCGTCTGCCTTACGCTGCAAAGGCATGCACACCATCCCTCCCGTCCCCCAGCACATCTGGAGCATCAGCTGAGGAAAAGGCATGGGAGCCTTTCACAATTCATCAGTGCATGATCTCCTCTGAAACATCTGCCTCTCAGCTGAGGTTTGGTTGACTCTGACTACTGAGGGCTGAAGCAAAAGAAAAGATGAAGTGAAGGCTCCCAAGCAGTTTTCTGCAGTACTTGCTTTAGCAATCTGTAGATAGGATGTGTCAGAATAATTTCTTTTAGAGCGTTTTAGGAATGTGCCTCGAAGTGTGAGCTGTGCCAGTATCTTTGCATTGCACATGTGAGGGTATGTGCGTGTGACACACGCTTGGGTTAATTATTTAAATTCTAAAATGTTGGAAGCCACTCCTGCATATGTGCACATATGTGCGCACTCACACACATACAGAACGCTTGCGTTAATTACTTTAGCCTAAAAATGCTAGAAGGCACGCCTTGGTTCCTTTTTTCATCTTCTCTTTTTAAATAACAGATGTTGTTAAAATTTACACCAGACTGTAAAATCTGTTCCAAAGGACCAGTCTGAAGTCTTAACATCTTCCCTTGCTCTTCACTTGCAGAAGTGGTTGCAGTAAAATCCCACCTCTCCAGTTACTTTGTAGGTGTTTTGCCAATTCGTAGAGGGGAAAACAAACGTGTCACTTTGTTTGTCTTTGTGGAAATCCTTTTCTGATTTTGATGGGCATTTTATTACAGCATCAGTTGGAGACACTTAAGAATAAGTACTATTGACAGAGGCAATTGATACGAAATCCTTCCTGACCATTCTCTCAATAGCTGAAAAGAAGCGGTGTTTTACCTACTGAAGCGTTATTAAAGGAAACTCAGCCATAGCAGCTGCTGTCAGCAATATGTCTTGCAATCAAACGAGAAATATGGTAGATACTCCAAGACACGAGAGAACTGCCAAGGCTTATTGCAGAGCAAAGAGCTTTTCAATAAATGTTTTCTCTGAAGAGCATCAGATTTCACTCACTTCTCACAGCTCAGACATGCCTTGGCAATCATGATTAGCCTCATTTGGGCCTGTGGAATCTATTATTTTATAGCTAGTCTCATAGCTGGCAAGATGACAAACAGTTTATTCCTCTTTGGAGAGAGATTGGACTGAAAGACACGGAGCTTTAATTCAGCACTCCCCCACCTAAAATATTTTCCTTTCCCACCTATTGCTTAAGGCAAGACATCTAATGTTTGCCTCGATGGCTCTGTCAGGCTTTTGACATCCCAGATTTAGCTCTTACCCGGATGAGGACAAATCTTTAAGAGATTTCAGAATTTCTTTCATTTTAACATCAGGTAAGGAGGCAAGAAATATATATTAAAAAAAAAAACCATTGAAATAATCATTATTCCTACTTAGCTACATTTGCCATGTGATATTTGAAATCTCAAAAGGAGGAACAAGTGGGGTGGTTATCCAGGACTATTTGCCTGACCCAGTTACAATGGCTGAATGGGAAAAGGGAGTAAGACCTAGACCCAAATTTGATTGCAAGAGCTTTCTGGGGTTAGATTTTACCAGATAAGGTTATTTTTTTCCCAAACACCTGTTTTGTTGTGGGTGTTTAAACATTCTGTCAGTTTGTCTCTCCATACCCTGTCTCTGAACACGTCTGGGCTGACCTGGCAGCACTGGGAATTAAATGTATGTTTCTGCCCTCAAAAACCACACTTAGCAGCCGGGGAGCATCAAACTCTGCTGCTAGCACCTCTTGGTCCCCCTCTATGTGCATAGAAGCCTTTCTTGATGGAGGGGAGCAGCATCTTCGTACTCAGTTTGCCCCCAGACCCTTTTCAGAAGGGTACTGTTAAATAAAAGTGCTGGGGAACAGCTCAGCTTTTTTCCTTTTTTTTTT
>WBMY01016587.1:1066237-1151263 GCA_013397315.1 Donacobius atricapilla
TTTTTTTTTTTTTTTTTTTTAAACTTGTTTAGGCTTGAAGCTGTAAGGCACAGTTGCACAGTAATGCCTCTCTCCCATTTGCTAAAGGAGCTTACAGCCTGGATGAGGTTTAATTCATGTCTCTGTTGGGGAGACTGGATCTCCTCAACTCCTTTGTCCTTCACTGCAGGTCTGTGTTGCAAAAGGCTGATGGGTGCTCAGCATCAGGCTCTTCATTGGCAGCAGGAGCCAGCCACAGAACAAGTGCTGCAGAGGATCAGTCCTGCAGTGGCATAGCTCCCTTTTTGGAGCTGTGCTTTTACTTTTTTTTTGGGAGGGGAGGTGGGGGGGTGGAGAGAATGATGTCCAGGTGGCTGATTCTGCTGTAATTTAATGGCAGCTCACTCATCTGTTGTTGTGCTGGAAACAATGAGGCCAACTGCCAGGAAAGTTTGGCTGAATGATCTGTAGCCTTAATTGAATTTTGCACAGTTCTTGTACACTCCTTTTTTTTCCTTCCCCTCTCGTGCTCACTCATCTTGCTGCTTCTTTTTTAATTGGCAAATTTAAAAGGAAAATTCTGCTGCACAACAAGTTGAGAGCGACTGTTCTATTTGTGAGGGTAGTGAGTAGTGGCCAGTGCTCTGACAAACAGTTTGACTAGCATAAACAATTTTTTTGTTTCCCATATTCAGGGATGAATTAATTTTTCAGGTTCCTTTATCTTTGAAATGGTGCTCTAACATAAAATCTCATTTACAAAAGAGATTTATACACATGAAAAAATCAGATATTTCTTCTGAAGATGAACTTTGAATATAACAATTCCTGCTGCTTCTTTTCTTTCCAGTGCAGTATATTTCAGGACTCATTATATCTTAAGTGAATTATCTTTACTTGAGAAAAAAATATTTATCTCTTGGAATAATACATTTAGAAGTGCAGCCCAATCACATTCAGTATCTGCTGAAGCTGATTAAGTGTCTGCTTCTTCAGAGAAGCCAGTCACTGTGACTGCCACCTGGAATAATAATGAGAGGAGAGAGGCAAAGAAAGAATAGAAATTATTCACAGAATATCGGGAAATCCAAATGTTTGCAAAATCGTTGAGAACCAGCTCAATGTTTGCTCCTCTTGCAGGGCCAGACACACAGCATGGATCTGTTTAATCCCAAAACTCAGAATCCCCAAGTTTCATTTGCTTTCTGCAGGAGAGATTTTTCATTTTCCCTTTACAAAATATTTAAAGGCTTTTTNGGTTTTTTTTTTTTTTTTTTTTTTTTTTTCTTCTAGGTGCTTTGGTACCTAAAATTAGGAAATGAGGTGATAGCATTAAAGCTCACAGAAAATTTGCCTCAAGAGGACAGTGCCATGGAAAAGCATTTGTTATTACTTGGGTTTTGTGGGAGAGTCCATGTGAGAGCTTGGGCCTCTGATGCCTGTCATCCATTATATGAATGTCTTAACAAAATGATGGCTTTCTCCCAAAATAGCCTGAAGTTTGATCTATAATACACAAGGCAATTTTGTAGGAAACCATAACTTTTTTCATCTTACAGAAACCTCTAGCGGACAAGACTTAATATATATTAGTGGTTTCCTAGGTCCTGATGACTTTTAAGTTACACTGGCATGTGTTTTAACATTAATAATCCTTAGTTTTATTTTAGTGAACATCTATTAAATTTAGTTATTATGTATTAAAAAGCAGACTGAAAGCACTGACATTTTAAGGAAGCCCAAATTAATGGTTTGAAAGGTTTCACAAATTTATCAGACGAATGGAAATCTAAGGAGGAAAAAAAATCCACTTATGAGAAACGACAACTTTGATTTCTGCAGATCTATAGATACCATATTTAAGGATCTAATTTAGTTTGTGGTTCATGAAAGCATAGATTATTGATGTTTCCAGTCTCTGTAGTTCACAGCAGAATTAATTAGAAGGTGATGATTTTGGGAATGTGTTACATGAAGCCATTGTAACGCAGAGCACTTTTAGAGCACCTTTGTTTATTGGTGCTTGGATATTATATAAAAAATGTACTGAATTTAAGCAAGGGAGATTATTCCTCCCTTTTATTAAATAAAGGATTAACTCTTCATTTGCTGTAAAAGGCAGGCATGGGTCCTGTGCAAATAAATCCAGGCAATTTTTCCCAGCATTACAGGAGAGAGTAATGTGCGCATATAGTTGCATACAGCCAAGAAGAAGGAAGCACTCTGTTTACTTAAAGCTTAAAATAATGTTACAAACTAACTCTCACCACTGTTAAGTTTAAACCCAAATAAACTTTAAAGCTTAGCTTGCAGAATAATTTTTGTCTGGTGGAGAACTCCATCGGAGAGGCTTGAGGTTGAATGTTCTCTCATAAGAGAAATTGTCAGCCACAGGAAAGATAATTCATGGTGATATACTTGATAAGAATAATTTCTTCATTCCTCTGGCTGGAGAATGAAGGTCTGAGTGCTTTACATTCAAGTGTCAGGTTGCTCTTGGACTGCAAATTCCGGTAATGTTAATGGGGTCTGTTCTCCATTTAAATATGTTCTAGAAAACCCGTCATGTTGAGGAAAAAAAGAAATATCAAAGTAAAGGAAGACTTGGCAGCAAAAAATGGAAAAATAGCAATAGTAGTATGTATTTGTAAAGTAGTCTCAGAAAACCTAATTCTCCCATTCTTTGTGATGGCTCCCGAGCCAAGACTCAAGAGGTTTTCTCCTGTTGCAAGGTCAAACTTTTCACATTAAAAGCTCAGAAAATTAGTGTTTCACTGGGACTGACAGGACTGGAGTTTAGTTGTGACTTGGGGACAGCTTGTTGTGGAGGCTGGGGACAAAGGCTGGTCACTGTGTCTTCTGTAGAGAGCACAGTTGCAGTGGAGGGAGTAAAACCAAAGACCATTGTATTGCTGTTTGATTTCCTTTGCCTGGAGGCAAAATATCATCTGGCCTTCTGCTGGCTACAGCTTGCTGCAGTGGATGTGGCTGTGTTCCCATTATCAAGGCATGTGGCGTTTGGTGACTGCCCACCTGCACTGCAATGGGACCCCAGGCTTTCCTAGAAAGGAGTGGGTGGATGAGAGAAATGGTGCCATGTACTTTGTTTTGTGTCTGTGCTGCACAGAGTGAGCACTGAACTTGGTTGTGTGGTCTCTTTTGTCATTTTAATTGTGTGTGGGGAATAAAAAAAGAAGCAGAGATGGGTACTTCTGCAGCATGTTGAACTTCAGGTTGCCAGAACATGTCATATAAATGCTGAGCTAGCTCTCTTAGCTTTTCTTTTGGTGAACCATATATGAGGGTTGAATGGGTTTGAAATGCAAATTAGTTTTTTTAAAAATCATTTTCATATTTTAATGAGGCTTTGAGCAACCTGGCATAGCGGAATGGGTCCCTGCAACCAAAACCATTTGATGATTCTGTGATTTTCATTTCCTGGGTTTAGGTATTTTTATTTCAGATCTACTGTTGCCCTGAATTTTGAACATGTCTCCAGGACTCAACCATGCCTTCAAAAAAGAAGCGCATCTTCACCTGTGAGCAGGCTTTACATGGGCATGCTTTGGGGTGCTTTGGTAGATTTGCAGCTTCTCAAACATGTCCCTGTTCAACCTAGGACCCACACATGGGGCTGTGTGTTAGGGAGAAACACATAAATTGCTTTTCAGCTTCACCTGCCTATGCATGTGGTCAAGTTGGTTGTGACTAAAAGATGCAGCCGCCACATCTGGCATGAAAAACACTCTCAGCATGGCTGAGGAGCTACAGTTTGTGCTACTAAGGTCAGCCTCAAAAACCTGGATTTTTTAGTCCTTCTGTTTTGCCATTAAATATGTGTTTAGCACTGAGTGTACTAATTATTAGTCTGAGTATATTAAATCAATCAGATCTGTGAAGGGCAGGAGCCAGGAGTGGATGTCACTTATTCCACTATTAAACATCTGCCCTGAAAAAAAGAAATAAGTGAAACAAACAACTAGCAAAGTACAGGGCACAAATTTTTGCACTACTTTAGCAATTGGCTTTTAGCATTTCCCTACTCACTTTTTTTTTTTCCCCCGGGAGTTTTATGCTGCTGTTGTGTGGGTTTGAAGCAGTGCCAAGGAGACAGCTCTCTATATGGCTCTGCCACTGTGTGCTTGTGCCTTAAATAGTTGAGTGCAATTCAATGTGGCAGTAAGAAAATGAGCAGTTAATGTTGTTCAAGTGTTAATTGTGCCAGAGTGTGTTTTCAGAGCCTCGACATAGCAATGCTAAGAACATTTAATTAATGCTTTTGTGCAATTTCTCTGAACGGGTGGCAGGAGTCTGCTTGGGCTGTAGTGGCTCATGATTGCACACTGTCCTCAGTTTTTCTTCCATCTGAAGAATCATGAGAAAGTCAGTGTATGTGGAAAGTCTTGTTAGTAACTCCCCACAGACATAGCAAGTGGTCCTTGATTTCTTTTTGGCCTCTGTCACTATTGAAGTCAATAGTACTGGCAACCACTGTGGGGAATCAAGGTGAAGTACCCTTGTTCTCCTCCCATGCAGTGACAGCAGGAATGGAAGACTTTACTATAAGAGTAAAAGCTGTGTATGCCTGTGTTTTTTTTTCCGTAGATTTATGTAGGAAGGTAAGGTCCACTCTGTGCTGTCATCGGTACCTAAATTCTGTAGACTGGCACAGGCATTACAGAGATGTAAAATCGTCTATAACTGAGCAAAATTTAAAAAATTCTACCAGTACTTTATGAAGACAGTTTTGCAGTGGTATGTTGTGTAGGGCTAATCAGACTCTAATTAGACCCTTTCTTTTAATATTGTTCATGAGCTAAATCCTCCAAGCTTCTCATGAAACCTGTCTGAAGAATATGGCGCCCCAATATGAGCTGAGTAATTATTGAAATTCAAAAGCATTAAGTCTTGAATTAATGGAGGTAAAATATGTATTTGCAATACATACAATGGAAGCACCATTCAGTAGGTCACAAAAACATATCTGTGTTTGGAATTATAAGAGAGCTGGACATGGCACTGAGTGTTAATAACACATATGAGTTGTTCAGGGTAAGGGTAATCAATGCTTCAGGTCACTCAGAGCTGGTCACAAATATATTATCTCCTCTAGAAGCTTCTCTCTCCCTGCTGTGCAGTATCACAGTGTTGTTTCAATGCATTACAAAAGCTTTCGAGCATTTGGAAATGTAAATTACTACCTTCTATGCTGCCAGAGGTACTGTATACCATCAGCCAGAGGAATCAGTGTGAAGCCATACATTTGGGGATCTGTCATGTTGCCGTCTTGCTTTTGCCAGGGACATTTAGTGCTTTTCTGAATACCTTACTTAACTGTGACCAGCCACAGCCCAGGATGGGGAGAACAAGTGGTGTGTGGGTTTCTCCGATTGCTGAGTCTGGAGTCTCTTAATCTTGCTGGCTCCTTCCCTTGCAAAACCAGATTGCGCTCAAATGCATTGTCTCTGGTCCCTAGAGCCCTGACAGCCACATGTTGAAAACATTTGCCTTTAACCTTAACCTGTTATGAGGTAGAAAGGCGCCTGAATCAAAGCCCAGGTAAAAAAAGGCTGTTGGAGTTTGGAAGCACTTCATTCTGGGAGCTGCACTTGGCTCCAGCTGAATGCCTCTCTGGACAGGGACGTGTAGATCCATATGTCTAGCCAGAGCATTTGCAGCCCTACCCTGAGATTGTTCGTCCTCCGAGCCTGCAATTTCCCATACAGATGAATGAGACTTTTGAATGCAAGAAGTTTTGCAATGCCAGTACCAGAGGACACTTGGCAAGTGTCTCAGTCTGGAAGGGGCTGGAGTGAACTCTGGGCAACAAAATCAGAGTATGCATGCACACCTTCGCATTCCTGTCTCGCGTCTCCAAACAGATATCTCAGCTGTCAAAGCCATCCCGTTTTGCTGGCATGTTCTCACTTCTCCCTCTGATATTTCATGGGGCCTGTCTTCTCTTACACCTTCAGGGAAGAGGCCCCATGGAACCAGCAAACCACGGGGCTGGAGGTGCAGAGGCTATTGGGTCCCCACCATGCAGGAAGAAGTCAAAGCCTGTGCCACAATTGCAGGAGGCTTCTAGATGAGGACCCCCAAACTTTCTTGCAGGAAGGTTGTTAGGTATAGAAACTAGTACTGAGTATTTAGGAATTAATAAGTGCACTTCATTTATATATTCCACCTGAAAGGGGCTTTGTCCAAAGGGACACAGTCTCTTCAGCAGCATTATGATGCACGGTGACTAATTCACATTAAAATATCCAGTAAATTCTGGGGTTGGGCTTTTAAAATAGTGCTTACATATTTTTGTATCATTAACACTGTGAATCTTTGGGATCTTATTTATAAGAGCTACAGTGTTTCCAGTGCTTTCTTCCAATTCTTACTAAAGCCTGTTTCTCCAAGACAAAGGACAGGACTCTACGAACATCCATGGATATGCTTCATTTAACTCTCCTAAGTTTTCTTTTCACATCATAAGTTAATGTTCTCCTGTTTTAGGAAGAGATCTCTGTTTTACAGGATTTTGGCAAAATAGATGAAGATGTATATTATATAAAGTTTCTCCCTGGAATTTTTATTCCATACATAAAGCCATATAAGTCTTATTTCACTTTATGGGTATTTCATTTTGCTCTATGAAACTAGTCCAAGGTTGCTGCTGACAAGGTAGAGTCCAGGGGGCTCATTGCATCCCAAGTGTTGGGTTTTTTTTTCTTCTGCCAGATTTTTCTAAAGTTAAAATTTATCTGTATTTTGTTCAGCTTGTCTGCATATTATCCAGTGTATATATCAGAGGAAAGGTTTTTATATATATAAATGAATAAATCTTCCTTTTCTTATGAAAGAGGTAAAGAAAAGTACCTGGCCAATACAGTACCATTAATCTATTCTCTTTTCTCCTTTCTCTCTTTACCTCTCTCTCTACAATAGAAGTGGAACAAAAAGGTAATTAAATACCTTTCAAATTATATATATATATATATTACTTATGTATAGGCTAAGTTATTTAACAGTTTTAACGTTTTAGTTGAAATACTTTGTCATTAATTCTCACTACCTTTTTGTTAAAGTTTATTTAGTATCTCTGCTGCTCAACTTCACCAGATAACTCATATTTGCTGAAAAGTTTTTACTAGTGCCACCTTTTTTTTTTCGTTCATTAAATTTCTATTCAAAGGCTTAGATAACTCATTTTCCTGCCTGAAAGAATTTGGAAGGTGTGCATACTTATGTATGTGCATAAGTAGTCTTATTATGGCATAAAAGCCTCTTGGAAAAGGCACCCCTTTTTCAGCAAGTCTGCGTGGTTACTTAGACTCCAATGGATCTATATCATTTTATACTGGTTATTAAATCTGATTTTCCTCCTGTCTTGCTCTCCAGACAACATTACCAATTTCTTCATTTACAAAAAATAACCAATTATGCTCCAAGCAGGAAGTGTGAATGTGGGATCCCATCTTGCCAGCCCCGCGCTGCCAGAAGCGTGTGGTGGGATACTTCTTCATGCCTCCCTGTCGCCCATCCCATCGTCATGGTTACTGTGCCTCTCGCGGATCATGGAGATCAGCGTTCCAAATAACCAGCCAATATTCTCCCCACTGAAGCGTGTGCAGCGCCTCCAGGCCAGGAGGGTGCTGATGGGGATGGCAAGGGTCAGATTTGCTAACAAGCATCCCTCCTCTTGCCTCCTCATCCATCCATCCATCCATCCA
Organism: Donacobius atricapilla; assembly: GCA_013397315.1. Taxonomy (NCBI): domain Eukaryota; kingdom Metazoa; phylum Chordata; class Aves; order Passeriformes; family Mimidae; genus Donacobius; species Donacobius atricapilla. The sequence continues at coordinate 1,073,941 of WBMY01016587.1, forward strand.
TCCATTCATCCATCGATCCATCCATCTATCCAGCTTGCCCTCGGTGGCAGTATTCCCGTGAGGCCGAGGTCAGCCAGGCAGTGGCTGAGCCTCTTCCCAGGTTTTGGGCATGCCCTGGCCCCTGTCAGGCCTCCCCGAAGTCTGAGCAGCAAAGCATCCCAGTTAGTAGAACTGCTCCTCTGTGCTCCTCTCATGTAACAATAGAAGGTATATGTTTTTAAGTTTGAATTACTACTATATTTAACAGGACATTTTTTAACTGATTAAAATCTAGACATTGGGTTCCTCTCCAGCAAACTTTATTCTTTTCCTTCCTTCTTTCTTTTCTTCCTTTCTTCCTCGTCTTTTCCTTTCAGCATCCATATGTCATTCGTTTTTAATTGTGTGGACTGCATGTTTCACGTGTCCTGTAGCAGCTTGGAAAGTCTCATTTCTAGTTATACTCCAGATGGGTGTTCTCCCCCCCCCCCCTTTGCTTTAAATGCTCTTCTGAGTTGCTAAGGGATTCGCCTCTGCTTTGCTATTGGTGTCCTTTAAATATTTAATATCACTTGGGCTGTAAGGATGGGAATTTCTTTCTCTTATTTCCATTTCTAGGCCACTCTTCTGTGGGCTGTTCAAATAAATATGTGGATCAATTCCCTCGGAGTTTAGCCCTTCACCTAGTAGGTACAGATTCACTGCAGAATATAATTTGGAAATACAAACCCAGAAATCCTTTGGGGGCACATATTCATTTCAGAGTTTACAAAACTGAGTGGTCCAAGTAAGTATACCTGTAAAAGTAGATTTGAAAAACAATAAGAAAACAAGCCACAGCTGATAGAAAAAGCGGGGCGGGGGGGTGGAAACCCAGTTTGGTGGAGCAGAACTTGTTCCAGAGATATGGTGGGCTGGAAGGATAGTGTCCAGCTACAAGGCATTGCTCTTGGGTTTCCTCTCATCTCAAGTATCCTCTGCTCCGGGACTAGAAGCTGTTGAGATGATTGGGCCAGCCACCCCTGAACTGTCATTAACTTTTGTTTTTCTTTTAAATTCTTTTCCCCTATGACAGTTTTTCTTTGCCCTGGGCTGCTGAAAGGAGTTTACCAGAGCGAACACTTATTCGAGTCTGACCACCAGTCGGGCGCCTGGTGCAAGGACCCTCTGCAGGCCTCGGACAAGATCTACTACATGCCCTGGACGCCGTACCGGACAGACACGCTGACGGAATACTCCTCCAAGGACGACTTCATCGCCGGGAGGCCGACCACGACCTACAAACTCCCGCACCGGGTGGACGGCACGGGGTTCGTCGTCTACGATGGGGCTTTGTTCTTCAACAAGGAGCGAACCAGGAACATCGTCAAGTTTGACTTGAGGACAAGGATAAAGAGCGGGGAGGCAATCATAGCTAACGCCAACTACCACGACACCTCTCCCTACCGCTGGGGAGGCAAGTCCGACATAGACCTGGCTGTGGATGAGAACGGGCTCTGGGTAATCTATGCAACAGAACAAAATAATGGCAAAATAGTCATTAGCCAGTTGAACCCTTACACGCTAAGGATTGAAGGGACGTGGGATACTGCCTATGACAAGAGGTCAGCTTCTAATGCCTTCATGATCTGTGGGATTTTATATGTGGTGAAGTCTGTGTATGAAGATGATGACAATGAAGCCACAGGGAATAAAATAGACTACATATATAACACTGACCAAAGCAAGGATAGCATGGTGGATGTTCCCTTTCCAAACTCCTACCAGTACATTGCTGCTGTGGATTATAATCCCCGGGACAACCTCTTGTATGTATGGAACAACTACCATGTTGTAAAATACTCCTTGGATTTTGGCCCACTGGATAGCAGAGCAGGTAAGGGGTTTAATACCAAACCAAAAATCTTTCTATATTTTTTTTTCTATTTATTTTTCTGTAAAATTAAAGTACACTCCTGTCTTACTGATCTGGCTGAGTTTCTGCACAGAAAGCGCCACCACAGACGTATAATGGTTATTAAGACATTAATACGTGCAGATTTTTTTTTTTTTGTCTTAGTTGAATTGGACAAAGGAATATCAACACCTAAGTAGCCTGAAACCATTTCCAAATGCCCATGCTTTTATTCACAGGGGTAGCAGTCTTTTCTCCTGAATTGAATTTCTTTCATACATCATCAGATCATTTTTCCTTCTGCAGGAATTTTGACAAAAAAAAGCATGGAAGATGTTGTTGTTGCAAACAGCTGGAGGAAAACTGCCTGCCAGTTTAAATTACTTTGTTTCATTAAGCTGAGGGAGTTTTGTCTTTTTAGGGAAGCTGAGACTAATTGAATATGTGATCATGCACCCACAAGTGTGTGTCTGGAGTCAGGAGAAGAACCAACAAAATCCTCTAAATCCTTGCTTTATTTTCTGTAAAGTCTCTTTTTTAGAGCATTTCATGACTTACTGTGACTTACTATACTTTATCTTAGAGGATCATCTGGCCCCTAGAGGTTTCCCAGCTTTTCCACTTTTTTCCTGTTAGTTACTTAGGTATATGCCCTTACCTTTATCAACTCCATCATCATTTTGCAAATATAAAGTTGGCACTTTACCAGTAACAAGACTTGGCCTACAGTGTGGTCAAACTTGTATGATGATGTAAGAATTTCCAAACAGGATTTGCTCAGTCATTTAAAATGGTTGTTACTCTGCTGATACAGTCATAGTATCAGGTAGTTCTTGTGCTGGACTGTGTACTTTTAAAGGCTGAAAAAGTAAGAAAAAGGCAGAATTAATATAATTTGGACAGTAACGTATTCAACTCATAACATGGCTTTTTCTGAAACATTTCTTTTTGTAAGTAAGAAACCTGAAAGTGAGTGAGTAGATTCAGGACTATAGATTGCAAAAGAGAAGTGAAAAGGTTTCTGTTGCCGAGATTCTCTTTTCCTGTGTGTAGCTTATTACCCATATATAATGTAAATGGATCAAGAAATGCTGAAAGAAATTGTGGGTATGAAAATCTATGGAGTGCAGGAATAAAAGTAGTAAACTGTCAGTGAAATGGTGATTTTTTTACAAAATTGTAAGGAAAGGGAGAAGAAAATCTTGAAGAAGCAGATAAATAAGAACTGACTGACTGCTAAGGAGTAGAGATATTTTCAGTGATGTTGACCTCTGCAAGATCTCAGATGAGTAAAAAATGAAGTAATATGTCTCATTCTCCTAACTTAATGACCAGCATGTACTTTCTGGGTGGTGGAGTGAAGCAGAACAATTTGTGAGCTATTGGCTATCCCCAAGGAGTGGAAATCAGTTGTACCCCTTCCATTCCACAGAGTTTCTCTCCTTTTTAGTGAATTATTTTCTGGTATTATAATGGACTCATTGCTGGGGCTTTGCATGTGATGACCATTGTCAGTAATAGCATCTAATACACAATATATATTAAAAAAGCTTTAGTCAGTGAAAAACCTAAAAAGGGGGGGGAAATCCTATTAAAAAAGGAAATTGTTCTCGCTTTTTTTGCAGTGTAAGATAGTGAAATGGGAGAATGGGAAAAACCTTGCAGGGGGATGAAAGTCTGTGAGGTTCAAGGATTTGATTTATCTTTGTGTCACTCTGGTTTGAAGCCCGTTTAGTTTTACTCTGGTTTGGATGAGAATTTAGAATCCCCCAGTGCATCAGATAGGAGGCTGAAGCAGTTCTTAGCTTTGAATGGTGGGCATGAGAGAGTTAATCTGGTGTCAGGGAATCTGGTGAGCCTTCTCTGACATTCCCTGTGTGCAAATTTTGTACAAAGCTTTGTAATATGGACAAAAGGCTGAATTTAACCTGTACTTTTCTTCCCTGAAAATTGTTGAGATTTCCTTTCTGGCAAAACTGCATAAGGATCTCATTACCTCACTATTTTACAAGTCGAGAGGACTTTTGAGAGGTCTGCTCTGACAGCTACTGATTTTTTTGATGAGAAAACTTGAATGGGCCAAGACATTTCAGAAAGAAGGAAAAAAACTTCACTAAAGGAGTTTACTGCTCCATTACCCACATAGCCTGATTAGTGGGAACAATTTTTGATGAATCAGTGAAACAGAAGCACTGATTTTGAGATGAACAGGTGGGAAAATAGTTGCTTGACATCAGGCTTTTTTGCATAGAGGAGCCAGGAGACCAGGTCTGCATGATGCTTTCTCTTCCAAGTTCACTGCAACCCATTTTCAGGTTAGCAACAAATTTCATGCTGCATTGCTTTGCATGTAACAGTAAATATCTGGTTGGCTTAAACCCAGCTTTCCACCAAAGAGCAGAACAGAAGCTGATAGAACCCTGGGAAAGTAGTGAAGAATTTTTGGTGGGTTTTTCAGGGCATTTTGTTGTTGTTGTTGTTGTTTTAGGGTTTGTTTTGTTTTGTTTTACAGAGTGGATTGTGGATGTGTGTTTCTCTTCTCTTCAAAAATCACCAGTATTTCTCCATATTAGAGCCATGTTCAATGCAGGCATTTTCCATGGTGTTACAATTCGAGTAGCAAAATTTGTAAACAGTATCAGCTTAATTAGAAAAGAAAAGAAGGATTGTAAAATTGATGGGTTGAACATATGGGTTGTTAAAAAACAATTAAGGGTGAAGTTTCAGAAGAGCTCTTAAAACCAAAAATTGATCATAACAGAAAAAGTGAAATATTTAACTACTTAAATAGCCAGTGACGTATTTGAAATCACTTGCATCGTACATTTCAGGAATATTCTAAAATAAAATACAGGCTCTAGGGACTGCAGTTCACCTAGACTCAAGCATTTTCAGTCTTTTCCCAAAATGTTAAGAAATACTAAGAGTTGGCAGGAGCTGCTTAATTTATAGGAAAGGCAGTGCTCACATCCTCTTGCTGTTCACAATGTCTAAGCATTTTCTGTGATTTTTTAATTAAAGATCTGTGCATCTAGGTTTGGAACATATTTGAGATCTTTGCTGTGGCAGAGAATCTCTCACGTACTATTTAAAAAAATGGGCTTTTACTCCTTGAAGAAAGTGAGTGTCAAATCCTGGAGTTTCTATGCTCAGCTTCTGCAGCAGTTGAAGTTACCAGGGAAAACAAAATATTTTGAAGTGCGAAAAGCTCAGTTTAGCTGATCTAGAAGCAATTCAAAGCTCTTGATGGAATTAAACCCAACTGTTCGTTTTTCTCAGAAATGCGAAAAGATGTATTTTAAGGTTTTAACCCACTCTTTCTTTTTTTTTTTTTTTCCCTCCGTCTTTTGTCTGGTGGTGTTTTTCATTTATCCCAAAAGCTGTTTTGAAAGGAAACACTCAGTGCCTGCAAGTCCCAAGAAACCTATCATTAATGTCTGCCCTAGAGAAGTGAACTTGAAGATACTAAAATCCTTTGAAGTGTGTTTTCTTTGAGCTGTTTGGCCTTAAAATGAGCGTTTTGGAGGATGCTTCTTCATAAATGCTCCTGAGTTTTTGGGATATTTCTTTGTAGTTTCTATTGAGTTTTTGGATTTGAAGTGTTAGTAAGAATAGCTCTGCATTTCTTCAAGGACTTACATCCAGAACAGTATTCAGATGTTGGGTTTTTTGTGGGTTTTTTTTGTTGTTGTTGTTTTTGTTTTTGTTTTTGTTTTTGTTTTTGTTTTTTTTTTTTTTAATGTGTCCTTCCTAGACATATACAGAGAGGTAAACAGAAGGCTGTAGTGACAGGATGAAAATTTTCTGCTACCTGATCAGTTGATATGCACCAGAGGTACCTGTTTTAATCATCACTCACTTATGGTACATTCTGTGCAAATAAACACAAGGAAATACCAACAAGCCTTTCTCTCCAAAAGGTGAAGTGTTCCCATCCTGCTCCCTGGTGCTGTGCTACATAGAAATGCACATCCCCCGGTTCTGTGCCTCAGCACCTCCCTGGGCAAGCACAGCTCCTGCCTGGACGCCAGCCGGGGTTCTTCGGCATCACAGAGACCACAAGTTCTGTCTTTTAAATGTATGAGTGCTTCAGTGTTGGTAGCTCTTGCCAGGGCTCAGGATATGCTGACTGAGCATTTGGGTGCTTAGGTGGGGACTGGAGCCTGTCCCATAGTAGAGAAGTCCAGGGAAGAACTTGAACCAAGTTAAGGATCCCTTTGTGCATACTTTGGCCTTGGATGTCCCAGCAGGCTTTCCCGGTTATGTGGGAAACACAGACCTCCTTTTTTCAAGAAGGTGTTTTAAATTATGTCCAGGAGACCCAAGCATTACCAGATGGGCTGTTCCATGGATGTGTGAAGTTAATAAATAAATATGCCCAGTGCATAGCGGAGATGCTGATATGATACGTAGGACTTCTAATACAGCCTAAATGTGCTTAAGTGGCTTCCACACATTTCATGTTAACACTGTGTTCAGCCATTCTGGTAATCAGATGTGATTCAGAAGTTACATGGATATCTGTGATATTTTAAGAACCTCAGAGGATGAATGTCAAATTTTTATGTTCCACATTTTGTCAAGTACTGTGGGATGCTCTCTTGACGTGTGATTGCAAGTGTTTTATTCAGTCGGATTATTTGGGTTGTTTTGTGTTTTTTCTTCCCGAAGCAGTTTCACAATGGAGATAAGGTGAACCGTCTGTCCTTATAATATGCTAATTAGTGTGTTTGTGTCTTGGGTAAAAGATGTGGCAGTATGGTGATGAATAAGGATTTTAAACACATGTGACACCTCGTTAAAATGTAATTTTCACATCATAAATCTGAGGCCTTTCCTTTGACAGCTGAGTAATGTAGGTAGTGGGCATAGGAACTTGAACGTTTCAAAGCTGTCACATGCTCATATGTAGCTGGGAGCTGCTTCCTGTGCTGCTCGCCTCGGACGCTCGACTTCCTTGCTCAGGATCGCGTCAAAAGGGGTACGGAATCTTAAATCCCACTTGTGCACAGGATATGAATTGCTATCGCTTCAGGAACCCTTTGTGATAAGCCACGTTTGCTATCTCTGAAGTTAAATCTGGGCTGCATTTTAAAAGGCCAGCTGAGCCTTCCTGATGAGCAGCTTCTCCTGGTGGACAAAGGCCATTTTTTAGGGAGATGCTGAGTGTTTACTTGCTGCTTCTCCTGTGTTTTTACTTTCCAGTTGCTTTCCTCCCACCTTGCAGCATCCCTGACTCTCTCACTCCTGATCCTCCTCGTTGCTTACAGTGACAGCTGCTGGTTGCACAGTGTTGCTGGAAGCTTTCAGAGAGATAAGCTCTTGCTTTCAGGAGCTTCTGCTAAATGTGTAGTGTGACTGGAGCCCCGGCTTTTATCCGCCAATATTTGCCCACATATTCATGTTCCATTCAATCAATGAATATTTCAGTCCCTTTTTGCCATCTAAAACAAAAAGGGATGTCGAAGTTTGGGGGTGAAAAAAGAACGTCTTCTCCAAAAAACAGGCCTTTCAGCCTACATTTGTTGGGCAGACAGTGCCTTAAGCTCAAAGGGACAGGACGACAGTATTGTATTCGTACTCCATTTTTAGGCCTGGTCTGTCTCTTAATTTTTATCCTGTTTTAAATTTGCCCTCTTTGTAAAGCAGTGTTTGAGTAAAAAATTATCAAAAAGCATCACACTACACTAGACTTCAGAAATTAGAGGTTTCTGCTTTCTGTCTGGAAAGCTGGAGTTTGAGTTCTTTTGTCTACCTTCTCACAAAAAACCCTTAAAAAGTGCAGTATTCCTCGGGTTCAAAATTACCACTTTGTAGAGCATTTCATAAATATTAATTAATACTGCTTGGTTAGCACAGCGGGAGGAACTCCAGTGTCTCTCCAGTACGAATAATTATGTGGTTCCTCCTTTTTCCTAAATAAAACTACCATGGAACTTTACCAGAGTTGGAGCAGTCTTCCTCAGATCACTGGTGCTGTTCTGAGGCACCTATTTAAACCACCCTGAGAAAATGGTACAGCAGACCTAACCCATCCAAGAGCTAAACTGGGATACTGCTGTATCCTCATAGGAGATCAGTTGTTGCCATTGCTTATATCCATGGGCGGGGGTCCTGTTCCCATGGGAGTGCTTGGGGACTGGGCTGGTGGGCAGCCCTGATGGTTGAAGTAGGGGAAGGGCAGGAAGAGACAGAATGATTAAGGTAAAACTTCACTTTCAAGCTTCAAAACAAAAGGAGGCCTGAGGCTTCGGCACTTCATAATCCTGTCAAACACCGTGAGGGGGAAAGGACCTTGCCAAGAACGTGTCTGAAAAGCTGAGACAGCTGTTTCTGGCAGCAAGCATGGGATGCAGATAGGGGGGTGATTGCATAGGGAAAAAAGCGTTAACTGCCAGTGAAAGATAGTGGCTTTTCCTCTTCTGCAGCGAGCTCCTCAATGTGAGGAATCAGCCTGAGTAGTGATTAATTGTTATTTCATTGAGTTCGAGACCACGGAGTCATGCTGACATCAACCATGGCTTATCAGTCCCTTGCAAGTACTTTGCACCAAAACCTAGCTGTGAATGTGCCAGCACTTTGGGTTAGAGCTGTTTGCCAGCAAGAGGTGACACATAGCAAATGTCCAAGGCTGATTTTTGCCAGAGAAAGGGACTGCATTGTGTACTAGAGACAGCCTTTGAGTGTTGGGTTTTTAAACATGATTCTGGTAACTCATCCATCATTTATGTCTTGGCCAGCACGTTTAGCTAGCTTGTGTGCAGTGAAGGGGGTCTGCATGAGATTGGGGGTTTAGCCCAAAAAGAGATTCCTGGATGTTCCATTTTTGTGCTGTTGCCTCTGCCAGCTCCTTTCCTCCTGGCCCAAACCAAGATTATAATCTGCCAGGCTTTTTCTCAAGACATTACCCTCTCAATGTAGGTTATATTTGTGCACCTTAAGGCCCTTTGTGGTGCAGACACCTTCTGCTCCTTGAGGTTCTGCTGTGGCCTGGCTGCAGAGCCTGGCTTGGGATGAGGTTATCCTGGATTTGGTTTTTTGCCTCTATGTTTTTGAATTGAGCAGCCCTTATTCCTGTTCCCCACTGAAAATACCTCCACCATGGTAGCTCACGGGTCTGGATTGCTCTCCCCCCTCGTCTGCCACTGATTGTGTTTGTTCTGGAAATGACTAGTGTAATATTTTTAGCAACAGTTATTAAGACTCTTCTCCTAAAGTCTAGTTCAATGTTGCTAATTAACTTCTTCAATACCACCAGGACTCTGAAGTGCTGCTATGCCAGGTTTTTGGTTTTTGGGGTTGTTTGTGGGGTTTTTTTGCTTGTTTGTTTGTGGGGTTTTTTTTGTTTTTTTTTTTGTTTGTTTGTTTGTTTGTTTGTTTTTTTAATTGAGAAAGCAGATATGGATGCCCTGCCATATTCTGTTTTAGAGTCAAAGCAAGGAAGGGAGGCGTCGGATGCCCTTCGTTCTGCGTTCATACTCAGGTTGAAGAAAGAGTAAGGAGCTCTTCAGGAATCAGCTACAAAATTACTGAACCTTTAAGGGGAGGCTTTAAAGAGCCTTCCCTTGACTTCAGGCAGTTGTGGTGATGTCCTTAGCAGGACATCCTTCAGATGCAGCAGCAAGTCAACTTTCCAGAGGTATAACAGTGCTGATAAAAAGTACCCCAAGACATGTATGAGGAATGGAAGGGTCAGCATTATCCTCATAAATCCAGCTGAACTCTCATGGGCTGGATTGGATCGATTACTGATAGGAAGAGAATTTAGGTTGAAGGGGCAAAAAAAACTTGGTAGCTAGTTTGAAGATCTCCATTTTCAGGGAGAAATGGGACCAGCCATGAAGGACTGTGAAATGCCCCTGAAAGGGGAACACAGATTCCAGAAAGAAAGAAGTAGTAAGCACTTAAAAGCACTCCTTCTCAAAGTGCATTTTGTTATTAGTGACTACACTAAATCAAGAGAGTTGGGTTGTGAAAAAATCAAGAATAGAAGTGTTGATTTCTTTCAGGTGAGTCCCCCAGATGTGTAAAAGTAAAGATTGATAAAATTAAAAACTTTCTGGGACAAAATCCCAGAAGAGTTTCAGCTTAGCTTTTATTCAGATAAATCCTCTGAAGCTGGTGGGAGTTTGGGCTAGAGGCTTCAGGAGTGAGTCTGCAGTGGATTGCTGTTCGCCCTAGAAGGAATTGCCTTTTGCCAGTGGGAGTCTTTTTGACCTCCTGATTTTTGTCTGAAGCATCCAAAGAGGATATATAAATTATAAGCTGGAACAAATGGTGAGTATCTGTATGAATTTGAGTTGCAATATCTGCATTACATTTTTATGTTGAAAAGGTTGTTTTTTAAGGGTGTGCTCATGGCTGGAGGGCAAAGCAGACAATAAAAGCTTAGGTGAACAAGATGTGTTCAAGAAAACAATGTCATGATTGTTCACTATAACGGGAATTTCTTCACTGTAAATAGGATTTTTGCTTGATTAAAATGTGCTGAGAGGAAACAGGACTCAAGGCAAGTTTCATTGAAATACGGGATTCAGTTTGAAAAGACTGGCGCTGAAGAGGCAAACCGGCTGTTTCATGTTACGTAGCTCCTCGGGTCTGTTTTCATAGAGTACCACCTGCTTGAGACTCAAAACGGAGTGGGGGGGGGGAGGAAAAGCAAAGAAACATCAGAGCTGAAAAGTATAGAAGTTATACACTGGTCATGACAGAAGACAAGAAAATCAGCTACCTTTATACCAGTTTGAGCTGGCTTACTGGGGTGCCATTCATGCTTCCCTCAAATAGCTGGAATAAATTAACACAACCACTGGAGAGATGAGGCATTAGGCAGCTCTGCAGTTCTTTTTCATCTATTGGTGTTTAGGGCAGAGACAGGGGAAGGGTTGTCTAAGCTGCAGGCGGAGAGAAGAAGTAAAGGCAACATCAAGCATAGACATGCCAGCAGAGATGAAGTCCCTACCCCACTTCTAAGATCTTTCCAACCTACCATGTGAGGAAAAGCTTTTCTGAGCCCCCCATGTACTGGCCTTCAGTTGTTCCTCTGTGTTAAATTATTCCCTCTATCCAAAGCATGCTTGGAGGATGCTGTGGCTCAGTAAGGTCGATCAGCCTGGATTCATGTGATGCTTTGCACTCTTGTACTGCCAAATTAAACAACTGACTGGTGCTGTTAATGTGAACACTGAGGCTCCAGGAGGAGGGAAATACTGAGGGAAAACTGCACAAAGAAGGAAAAAAANCTGGATAGGAGCATATTGAGTACCTTGGTGGCATTAACAGCAGTGAATATTTCTGGCCTTCTCCTCCTAAGTACTTGCTTTTCTCACTGGTCAGTAACTGCCAAGTATTTCCTTGCTTCAATATTGAGTGTGTTACAAGGTATTCACAAGAAATATCCTTGGAATGACTGGAACAGATTTTATTGATGAAAGCATTGTGCTCTTCTCCACGGCAAGTATCAGACTGAGTGAAGGATGCCATCACCCAAAAAAACAAGCCAAGGTGGAGAGTGCTCTGGCAAGTTTCTGGTTGATTTGTACAGTTTAAGGTGAACATTCATCCAGCATTCTGTTGGGAGAGGTACCTGTGGCTGATGCCTTGCTTGTAAATGTAAGCTCTCTTTATGGGTAAATCCAGCCTCCCCCTGAGCTCAGTGGGGAGTAAATGAAGCTTTTGGGTAGCCTAAAACTGCATGGTCAGAACACAGTCTTGTGTAAGTCTGATATAATGTGTTTTTTTCATATAAATGAGTACAAATTGACTCTGGTATGAGGAGTAGAACAGAGAATTAAATTAGATTAATAGATTTTTTAAGACCAGAAGGGACCATTAGCTCATTTAGTCTGACCTCTGTAATGCATTCGATTGGATTTCATCCGCTTCCTCTTCTGAGCCTAATGACTTGACTTTAACTGAAGTGTACCTTCCAGAAAGGCACCCAGACAATCAGTGCCTCACTTCACTGAGTGCTTTTCTTGGTTGGATATTCTCTCCTTTAGTTAAGAGGTAAAATAACATTCGCATTATAAATGTTTTGATTGTGCCTATTTGCATCATACATAAAAAGGTAAAAATGTGAGTTGTACTCTTTGGACCTTGCTCAGACAGTGCTCTGGAAGTTGCCTTCTGTGGGAATTAATGGTGGGTCTGATTTTTTTTTTTTTTTAAGATCCTAGAAACTTGTTACTGCAGTAGGAAATGCCTGGATAGACCAAGAAAGCAAATAATTCATTAGCAATGAGAAAATAGCTTTCTGGGCACTAAAATCAAGAAAGCCTTTACTTTCAGATGTGTACTTTATGATAAGTGCCACTAACTGTGTGTGTAAACTGTTTTCTAAGTAAAAAATATTACCAGTCTGCAGAGCCTGCATACTGTTCTCTTAATGCCACTTCCATTTTTATTTGAACCAGAGTGCTAGGGAGTGACATTTAAACCTTGGAGTTTGTCATCACGTGCTAATTTTCTTCTTGATGAGAACACCTGTCCATGGGAAAGGGCAAAAACTTGTTCCAGCAGTTTCTGCATAAGGTACTGAATGATTTAATTCCAAATGGGTGTTCTGATTGTTGGCTTGTCTTTTTCTCCCCCTTCTGTTTCCCATACTCTTTTTAAAGGAGTATACGGGGTAAAAAAGGATGATGATGATGCAAAGAAATGAACCATAGAGGATACAAGAAGTAATTGGGTAATTAATTAATTGTGTTAAGAGTCTTGTTAACACTAGTTTTTTCATGGCAAAATATACTGGCAAATCTTGGTGGAAAGTAGTTGTGATTTTCTTAATATACAAACATGAATTTCCTGCACTCATAAGTGCTTTAATTCAAAATGAAATATGTGTTTTCCTCCAAACATTGTGTTTTGTGATACTTTGGATAAACTTCACCTTCAGGCATTTCTTCATGCTTAGTAACCACCTGAGAGAGGCTTTATCAAGGCTGTGGCTTCATTAGATTGAGCGGTGTGAGGGTAGGCATGTATCCCCTTCTTTTCACTGGAGAGAGGAACCCTTAAAATGGGCATGTATTAAGGAAGGCTAGGGAAGTCCTCTCTTCCCCTTTACAGCAGAGTGTGTGACCAAAATTGTCCTATGCATGTTTGGAAGTCATTGCCATGATGTTCTTTGCAGAGTAAACATCAGCTGTAAAGAAAAATTATTGTAATTAGCCAAAATTCCTCCAAAATCTCTTCAGGCCTTGCTGGTATAAGGCAGTGCCAGAGGGAGTTCTGGGCTGTGGGTTTCCAGGTAACCTAATTTGGACATTGAACATGGCAAGCGTGACCTTGCTGAACCATGGCCCCTACGTGTTTCATTAAATCTCCTCCTTGTGATGTCTTCTAGGATAGGGGGAAGTGATGTGAAAAATTTCCTTCTACAGCTGGTTAACACTTAGCAGTGAGGAATGTCTTGTCTTCAGTGAATAAGGCCAGAGCTGTAAAAGCAGGTCCTCTCCAGATGAAGCTCTTGTTACAGTGATCTGGCTGTCCTCTTCCTTCTCCAGTTTAAAAGCTGATTTTAATATGCCAAAGGAATAGTCATAAAAATTATGACATGCATCAGTGCATTTCTCTAATTCGTCTTCCCTGGAAACCTTTGGACCCTTTTCTGATAGGTAATATGTAAGGAAAGATGACATCGAGGGAAGAGGAGGGCTAAGGCAGCCTTTCTTTCCACTTGGAGTTCACAGAAAACACACTAATATTTTTTTGCCTGAAATGAGAAGAAAGGAGAGGTGGTCAAGTTTTAGGAAGTCCTTTAACTTGCAAGGCAGAGACTCTGGCCAGTCACTAAAGGTGATACTTCCTATAGCTGGCATGACTGATTGAAGTGACATCTTTGAGGCATTTAGTAAAAGTTTTTGCTTGTTTAGAAACCTGTAACAAAGTCCTTGGGATGTTTCCTGACATGGTGTCCATGCTATCTTGTCTCCTCAGTAACTTTGTAAACTTCAGTTGTTGATTATAGAAATCTGTGCTACCTGTGTTGGCCTTGTCACTCTCTTACTGCAAGAGATTGATTGTTGATTTTTTTAAATTTTTTTTTTTTCTTATTATTGCATATCTAACAATAAAATTAAGTAATGTTCTATTCTCAGCTGAGTCTCCAAGGAATGCAACTGTTTCTCATTACAAAGCAGGGGGGGAAGTAATTAAATTTTGATTATTTTTCCCCTTTGCCCAAATATCTTCACAAGTGCAAATTAAATGAAATTATTTAACCATGACAAGCACTTCTGCCAATTAATCCCTGAGAAGTGAAGCTGGAAAATGTATGCCACACACAAGCAGGCAGTCACACACAGGCGCCTAAAAGAAGAAACCCAGAGGAGTCTAAGACAAGCATGAGTTAATCAGCCCAACAGAGCCATGAATGGGAGTTTAAGCAATGGTGACATCCCTACCAAAGCTGATATGAGCTCTTTGCAGCTTCTTTTTTTTTTTTTTTTTTTTTTTTTTTCAGNTTTTTTTTTGTTTTCTTTTTTCCTCTTCCTGATACTCTGAAGAATCTTTTTCCCTTCTGGCTTAATTGCTAGAGATTAATTGAAGTTCAAGAGCTCAGTATTTCTAGTAGCCTTTATACTGAAATTTAAGATGGGTAATTTAACTTTGAATTGATTTTTTTTTTCTCTTCAATTTGAGCATTTAGTATGTGCATATTTTTATCTTGGCTACACTTGGGTTTCCAGAATTACAGGCAAGCTTACCAAGAGATATTCATTAGACAAATGTGTTTATTAACAACATAAAAATTGTTGTACTGAATGTCTGAAAACTGGATCCCATTATTAAAAAAGAAAATATTTTAGGCAATTCCAGAGCATTAAAGAAAAAAATTAGTCTTGTCAGCCTGGATTTTTATATACCTGGTTTCATTACCTATAGAAAAACACTGGTGCTTTTTGCATCGGCTTCAAGGTCAAGGTTAGCCCTATTTCTGATTTCTAGCAGATCAAAAGCCCCACTTGAAGACAGTGGCCATGTCCCCAGAAAAACCTTGCCTCACTTTTACAGGGAGATTCTCAGGCATCTGGAGGGCCTGTGAGGTGGCTGCTGACTTGGTAAAAGCCATGCCTCCGTCTCTGAGGTTTTTTTAGGCCTCTTTGCTGTTCATCTTCTTGTATATGAAATCAAACATTGAGTGCAGACTTGTTTGAAGCTACTGCTGCAGGGAGCACTATTGACAGTAGTGCTGTGCACACATCAGATGTATAGATAGATAGATACTTGTGTGTTGATGAGATATACTTGAAAAAGTAGGATTTTCATGCTAAATACGTATTTATTCTCACAGAAGGCGGGGACAGAGGAGGGTGTTTTCTCCTTGGATGAAGTTGTCCCAAGCAATTCACATGTTCTGATAGATACAAACATTTGATAGGCTTCCCTGACTCAAGACATCAAGATACTAGGCAGGTCTAATTAATTTGATTTTGCACATCACTCCAAATGCAATATAGGGAATTGATATATTTCTATCCCTTTATCTATTTTCTGTCTGATAGGATCCTCTTTTCTAGGCAAGACTACTTGGGCTTTGGCAGAGCAGTGAAGGTCCTTGGCTGTCAGACAGCATCAGCTGGCCAATACCAAACTTAGCAGGAGCAGAAAAAAAGCCTAGACCAGACCAAAGTGGGGCAGCAAGATTGTGAGGGAATGGACAGGCTCCAGAATTGGGCAAAATTCCTATAGCTTTTAGTGAAGCTAAGACTCAGTTCTAACTCTAAGACAGTTAAACTTGTCTGGATTTGTTAGGCAGTAGTTTGCAGTCTCTGATGTTTCCAAGAACAGACATGACTTCGAAGAGAAAAGAGCATCAGCCTGATGGAAATTCAGAGACAGATTTTCACAGGCTGGAGAGGCATTGGCCAGGTGGCAAATAGTTGGGGCATTGCTGCTCTCAGCTTTCTCCTCCTCCTCCTTAAGGCTGAAGGTCTTTTATACCAGCCTGGGGATTAGATGTAGAAAACTGTACATTTAAATATAGAACATTTTAGTATTACCCAAGGGGGGGAAAAAAAAAAAAAAGGCAGTTCTATGGAAATGAAGTGATGGCCCTTGAGTCAATATTGTTTGAAAGTCACAGTCCTTTATAAATTTCAGTCTTTCCTTACAGGTCATAATAAAAATAGATCCTTGCACATCATAATTTCCTTTGGTGAACAGGTTTTTCTGACCTGTTTTTTTTCTGGTATGGACTGACATTATTGGCTCCTTGGCCTTTCCAGAAGAATGTGCTGTTGATTTAAGCCTTGTATCCTTGACCCATTGCATTTTTAGATGCAGCAGGGAAACTGTGAGTTATCTACCTAGAGGGAATGTAACAAGGAATAGTCCTTGCTTTCTCTAGCTATCCCTATAGCTATATCATGTCGGTTTCATACTCTGCCCTTTCCCATAGCTCATAATATTCATCTGCAAGTGGAAAATTTTGGAAAGATTGGGCAGTGCTTGCTGAACTGCTCAAAGGAGTCTTAGGTTTGCTGACCACTGGGTAATAAGATGAATCACACATCCTGCATTTTGCCTTGGGAGAAAAAGGAGCGAGCGTGCCAAGCAAATTACTGGGTGATTTACTTATTTGCAATTCTGGGAGGGAGTCTTTTTCTTCATAAATCTCACGTTAGGATACGTTTTGTAACTGTGCCCAGTGGTGATATATTTGTCTATATAAAAATCAGCACCTTAGCTACGCATAGGGAGCAGACCTCTGTGCTTCACCCCGACTGCATTTGATATCCAGAGTTAACTAGGATTGCCCAGTGTTTATTTATATGCTGAGATGAAGCTCTGTGTTTCATCTGTGTTGCTAGATGCATGGGCTGAGATTCAGCTCCTGGCTGGAATGGAGGGGTTGGCATTTAGCAGGGAATGCATCATGTGCCAGGTTTTCTGATGGTCGGGTGCATCGTGCTAAGAGCAAACCAGTGAAGGGAGCTGAAACACGCAGGAAAATGTCACATGCCAGGAGTAGAGGGATGACAGAGAAGTGACCAGTGGAGTTAACTGTCAGTATGGCTTCTTTTGTGAGAGCTAAGCACAGAGGACTTTGGTTGAAAATCACCCTTGGTGCCTTTCCAGGGTGTCTCCCTGAATAAGAGACAGGAATGAATCCGGGCCCTGCATCTTCTTGAGCTCGGCTGAATTTCTTTCTGATTTTTCTGCCATTCTAAGAGCTTGCTTTTCCACTTCATATTGTGGGGTCCTCCTCCTCCAACTGCAGTCTCACCTGAGTGCTTAGATGCTCGCTGTTATCCAGTCATCTTCAGACAGTCATGATATTTTCTCATTTCATTGCACCCCACAGTAAGGTTATCACCTGCTTTTCTCTGCGCATGTTAGTGCTGCATTCATAGTATTTTAAAGTGAATTCTGGACCTTTGGACCTAAATTAAATGCAGACCAGAGCGCAAAGGTTTTGCTGATATCAGTTTATCTACACAATCACTGTCAGCAGCCTATCCTTTGGTTAAAGATACTGATCAGTTCTGATGTTTCCAATACATTAATTTCTCTCCAACAATTTTATTAACTAAAATTTGAGCAGCAGGACTGCTGACCTAAAATGACCCAAAGTTCTTCATCTTGGAGACCTTGTTATCAATGAAATTTTGGTAGATGATCATCGACTTGGGGAGATTATAACAGAATTGCTAAGTTTTCCTTTGTCCTGTGCCCACTGAAAATGTAAGATTGCATCAGTTCACTGAAAAGTATTATATTGGTTCAGAAAAGCTTTTGATCACAAATGGGCTTAACTTTATAAACAGGCTTGAAGACCCTTCCCAGCTTCTGGTGGGCAGAGGGTAGCACCAGGCTGGTAGCTTGGCTACCTTTTTGCCTGCTGCCCCTAGTAGAAGAGTCCATCAACAGCTTGAGAGAGGAAGCCAACATAGAAGATGGGTGCTGCTGGTGGCCCATTGCTGTGTTGCAAATCCCTGCAAAGCGTCAGTTTCTGCCTCCCTGCACCATGACTTCTTCCCAGCTGAATGCAGTTCACTACTATTTATATGACAGTCCTATCTGAGCCTGGAGAGGGCTGGCTCCACAGCTCACATGGAAAAGTGCAGCCCTGCTGAAGGCATCAAAGTTGCAGCCACTTGCACCACCAAAGGAATTGGTCTTTTGTCTTGTCATCTCTGCAGCCGTAGGGCGTGCTGCTCCTTGCTTGCTTAACTGCCAGTTTAATCAAAACCTGACTCAGTGTTTCAAGTATGATTTCTCCTGCTGGACACCTCAAGCTGTCTCAGCAGCTCTGTGTGAGTGTCCTTTGCACACCATGAGCAGCTAAAATGTGTGGCTCAGGTTCAGAGTGCCATGAATCCAGGCACATTTCAGCTTCCCAGGTGCTGTGGCTGTGCAGGGATGTTCCCATGCCCAGCTCATCACTAACCTCCTGGAAAGGTTGTCCCAGCATAGCTGCTAGGACAGAGCATACAAGCGCTCATCATCTGCTCCAGTGCCAAGTCCAGCCTCCTGACTTTGTTACCAGATCACCAGGAGTTTGGGCTTCTGAGTCTGTGTTCTGCTTTCATTTTCTAAATGCCCTCCTGAATATACAGATTTTCCCGAAGACAGGCTCTACTGTATAACTTCAGGGCTAGTGACTGCATTTTTGGGCTCAGGGATGGATTATCCAGAGTCTCTGTGTTCGCAGGATTTTCAGTTCCATTGAAAAGTGTAAAAGCCATCTTGCATTTTTAAGTGGAAAGAGAAGTTTTAAAGTCTAGTTCCTGAAGATTTTGAGGCACAGAAAAGAAAAGCCTAAATCTGTAATACTTATTATTTCTTGTAGGTTCTATTTTCCTTTGGTTTAAAAGTCCTAGGATGTAACCTCATAATTTAGGGGTGCCACTCCTGACTTGTACATGCTTGAGATTGAATGTGAAATGTCTTCCCAGCACTGATTTTTGAGGAATGTCATTTCAAACACCTGAAAAATGAGGCTTTTTAACAGTGGTGTGTTTTTTTCCTTAGCTGTCCTGGGTGCTCTAAGATTGTTCCAGGCATTTGTAACCTTTTTAATCAGCTTGACTGGGGTATCTGGGGACAACTTGCAGCCCGGCTCATCCATCTTATAAAGCGGGAAGTGTAGATATTTGCCCTCAATCCACAGCACAGATACTTTGTTGCCCTCCACTTTTTCTTCTTTTGTTCCCGCACCTTAATGAAAATCTTTCAGTGTTTTCTAAACCTCTGCTTATCCTAAGCAGAAAGCCACTTTTGTGTCAAATAACAGGCAGCTTCCAATCTGGCTTCTCATCTTTATGAAACTAATTGGAGATTTTTGTCTGGCATCTTGCAAAGGAAAAGCTTTCAGATGACTTGCTCCCTGACCATAGGGATACAGGATTGGATGCCAAGGTTTCCAACCTGCTGTGAAGGTGTTCTTGTCCTTTTTGTGGATGCAACAGGGTATGGCTCCCCCCCACTCCAGGGACCTTTTTCCTGCCTCTATTCCTCCCCTCTGTCCATCTTTGCTCTTGTTCGATTTGCCTGGAAATAACAACAGCATGATTCCTCAAATCCAGTAACTTGAGAAGGAAACCCTTAATCTCTAATTAGGACATCCCTGGAGGGAAAGCACAATGAAAGCTTTAACTCCTGCACAAAGAAGTCACCTGTGCCAAGGAGCTTTAACACGCTTTGAAATGGCAGACTGGCATAGGGATCAGCACAGCCACCTTCCTCAGTGGCGTTCCCCTCCATCCACAGGGGCTATGGAAGGGAGGTGAACTTTTGGCTGAGGCTTGCCCAGTATTCAGCTGGCTTGCTTGAGGACTTGGGGTTAGATTTAGAAAGCTGAATTTATACTGTTCTGAAGGTGTCACTGCCATGGTGGGGTCAGAAGTACTTCCACGCTGGAAATTTTCAGTCTTTATTTCTTTTCTTTAAGAAGATTGTGCTGCATAAGGATCCCTCTGCAGCTAGCGGGCTTGTTTGTAATTCAAGTTACTGAAAGCAAATTATTCTCTTATCAGATGCTTGTGTACACACAATTCTTGCTGTAGTGGTCACTAAGCCATTTGACCAATGTTACTTGATACTATCATGTCAATCACAGCTGGAATGGCTGATATTACTGAGACTGCTTTCAATCCTAAGGTGCCAACCCAGAAATCATGCTTCCCTCTGAGTGTCCCTAAAGCCACTGAATGCTATTAGATATAATCCTACGAAAGAAGGATTAAACATGGTTGCTCTATCCTTTCTCTCAACCAAGTTAAAAAAAAAAAAAAAGGCAAAAGGCAAAAAAAAAAGCATGTGTCCATCCTGGGCTCCTAAACCATGAGGTGGTCATTACTGGGGCTTAGTGTGAAGCTAATTCTGTAGAAGTCAGAATCCCATATAGGTCAGATACCTAATCAGAAATATGGGTGTTCTTCCTTTCTTGCTTAGGTCACAGGAGGATGAAGAAAGAGCTTCATGTCCCTGATAGAGGCTGAGTTGTCCAGATAATTGAAGCTTGAATTTGTCAGCTGTTCAGTCAAGAGATCATTTAAGAAACCTAAATGCAAAGTTAAGGGTTAGCCTGTTAGAGAAAGTTTAGCTTGAAGTGGTGGTTGGGGCTAGTATATATGAATATGCAAATCTGTACGTTCATTAAAGCAACTAAAGGCTTGTAGTCTAAAGGGAAGAAAATACTTCTCTTGCATTGAGATATTGGGTGATTGTGTTTCAGAGGCGATGGAATATATGGCTAAGGACAATTTGAATATTGTCTCTGTTGTAAAGGAAAATAAACTAAAGCTATTAAGTTTATAGTGGCATATTTTACTGCAAAGAACAGGAACCTGAAGCAGAACAAGCTGAAAGAGTTTTCAATGGGGCTGAAACACACAACCTTTTGGGTGTACTTTTCAGACTCTGTGGTCTCATTTTCAGTCATGCTGTATGTTTCCTGTAGTCTTTTGTGGTGGTCTGACACAGGCACATCAGAAGCGAAGTAGTGTTAACAGCAGCACGTATGCAGCTAGATCCTTGGGATCAGGAAATTTGGCAGTGCCTCGGGACCCTTGCCCCAGTGCTGACAGACAGAGCAGTGCCCAAGAAGACCTGTCTCCTGCCCTTGCAGAGGGCAGACATCCAGCATGATTCATACAGGGCGAAGGAGGCTCAGGCGAGAATTAATTTGTATTATTCAAGGAGTACCAATCAGGATCTTATTGTTCTAGGCAGTGTGCAAACTCATAATCAAAACTGTCATCCAAAGGCCTACAGTAACATCATGGAAACTAAGATAAGAATAATCCTGAGACATACTTGAAGGGCCTTAATGAATATAGGTCCCAAATACAGAATATCTGATGCTAAAAAATTGTATTGGACCTTGTAGGAAACATCTGGTCTGTAGATGTTTGCTGTATGAACCTATGTTCTGTGCACAGTTATTCAGAAGTCTGTGAGCTGGTGCATATTCTGACTCATTGTAAACTTCTCATTCCCTGGCCATGAGCAAATAAATAAGTGCAGAATGATAGCATGAAGGGAACAGACAGCAAAATCTTCTATGTCATTCCTGATTTTGTGAAACAATGAAAAGGGACACAATGAAGTTTATAAAGTCCATAGTTGACTTCACCAGAATTAAAATCCATAAGCTACAGACTTCAAATCTCTTTGAATCTATAAATCAGCAATTCTGCTTCACAGGTCATTAAAGAAAAAATGGCCACATTGAGCATGGGCTTCCTCAGGTGGGTAAAATAAACATCACAATGTTTTGATACTTAGGTCAAAAAACTGGAGAAAGACCCTATAAGCACAACAGCAGTCACCAAGTTATAAAACTGTGTTATATGTAAAGATGAAAAGAGTGCAAAAAACAACAAAGCACCAAATTGTCTTTGCAAAGCACTTTTGGGCTGCTTGGCATTGCTTCACTTTAGAGGACTGGAGATTTCTGGCATTCCCAACTGAGGTGATGGAAAGAGATGCTCTTACTGACTGTGACAGGAACATGCTTAATCTTTGCTATAAAGTGGCAAGAGTGCTCCCAGGATCTGGCCATCAGAAATCGTATTCAGGGTTGTCATTGATGCAGAAAGGTTACAGATATATTCACAATTAGGGATAAGGTTTAAAAATGCTTTGCTTTTATTTTCTTTGGGCTGAGGAAGGGGAAGATGATTCCTAATGATTATTTAAAAAAAAAAAAATACAGTAAGGCTTTCTTTGGGTGGCTGATCCAGCAGTTTGCTTGCTATTAGCATTGGAGATAAACTCAGCCCTATAAGCTCAGCTTCCTATGCTGTTCATGTCTGGACCCAAACTGTATTGACTCTGTCCTCAGGGGCAGTCAGAAGGTCCATATGCAGTTACTACATGTGAATTAGGGAAACTGTTGTGTTCAGATCCTTTATGTGTGTGCAATGGGGAGATGCAAGAGACTTCTGAGACCTTCTTCTCAAAGGTTTCTCCATCCAGCTAGGTTAATGATGAACAGTGCAGCAAAAGTAGATGATCTCCCCTCGTCGCCCCTTTTCCCTGACATTGAACTGAAAACATGGATTCTTTTAGGAGGCTTTTGATTGAGAGAGAAAACATGAAAACAGAGAGGAAGTCTGTCAGAGTTGGATCAATTTGCCCAAACAGCTCAGTTTTTCAGCTGACAGCATTTTAGCACTCAGAGGGGAGTTGTCAAAATCGCTCTACAGGCAGTCATGTCCTTCATGCTGAGAAATACCTTATATTATCTCGAAAGAGAAGAAAAAAGAAAAGAAAAAAAAAAGAAAAGATGGCTTAGATTCCTGTTCTTTTAGGTCACAGAGAAAATACCCAGTCTTGTTTCATTTCTTCATCAAATCATGTCATGTTAATCTTGTTTGCTGCTTGATCACTCGCTTTGAGATGGAATCTTCCCCCCTTGCAGTGTCCCCTGCACCGCAGCTGAGGCTTGGCAGCAGGCAGGAATGCAGAGCCAGGCAGGCAGTACTGCCTATCTCAGGGCTCCTGATACAGATCAGAAGAAGTGATTAACGCAGTTAGGGTGCACTGACCCACTCATAAACAGATTACTTGTCTCTTTGCACTTCCTTAATGAAAGCAGTTGATAAAAATACCTGAAATGAAGAAGATGTTTTCATGCTTTATTGTCTGACAGCTCTTTCAGGGCTGCAGTCACAGTCAGGAATAGTCACAGAAACCCACGAGAGATAAGATTTAAGGTTTACATGGTGTGTTGGCCAGATAGCAATGGAAGATGGAGTTGATTAAGCTGGACAGGAGGATGCAGGTTGGGAGGCAGGGAATTAGGCCTGTGATGAAATGGGGGCTCACAGCAGAGGTACAGGCAGTACTGGGGTGGTACAATGTGGGAATGAAGATCGGTGCTGCACATGCAGAGATAGAAAGGTTGGAAAATAAAGACAGAATTGGAGGGGACATATGCTATAGGCTATCACAAATGGAGGCAGGCAAGAGTGACAAATTCTTGGACCACATCACGCAATATCTGAAGCCATGAGACACTTCAATTACCGTCTCCAGGCTGGTGACTCACAGATCTACCTGTCTGCTCTGGACGTGTCTCCTACCTCATAATCCAGCATCTCAGCTGATTTCTCTGACAACCCCCCTGGATGCTTTGCCACTGAAATTTAAGCTCAGCATGGCAAGAGCTACTGCCTGATTTCTTGTTCTCCCCCACTGCTCCCCTTTCTGCATGAACAAGAGTGGCATCAGTAAGAGAATGACAGAGCTGTGTCCCGAGCTCTGCCTGTGAGGAGTTGTGTGCTGTAACGCATTTGGCTTTCATTAAACCCCTTGACCTGGAGTTGCTCTCTAAATTATGCTGGCAGGTGAATTTAAAGCTGTCTGAAAGGCAGTGAAGGAAGGTTGCAATTGGTGGGAGTCTCCCTGGGGCAAGGAGAGAGTCTGGTGTGGGGGTGGAAGGGTCGTCCAGATACAATGCCACTACTGTTCCCAGGTGTGGCTTTGTGTTTCGGTTTAACTGAGAGCTGTCCCCATCCCACCCCTGGCTCTTCTATTCTTGCCCTTTCCTTTGCTTCACATCTGGCACTGCTGCTGAACAGCCCGAATTGGTTCTGCTCACTGAGCCAGTGGAAAACTAGTAATTACTATTTTCAGTGGGGCATTTTCTATCAGATCAGCTCTACCTTGCTCTGTGTTTGCATTAATTGCCAGATCTGCTGCAAGAGAGGGGATGGGAATGCCTGGCCATTTTGCAGGGGAGGGGAGACTGCTGTGAAATGGTCCAGCTCTAACAGCCTTGGTTAAGAGCTGCAGCCAGCTAAAAGAGATGGGGGAGAAAAGAAATAGTCAGCAATATTCCTTCCCCCCGAAAGAAAGGGAAAACGAACCCAAAATCTTCTGATGATGAGATCTGCTGCTCAGCATCTGGTAGTGTGAGGTGCTCAGCTCTGAGGAGATACCTTTTAAAGCAGTATAAGGAATGATTTTGCTTCTGTAGGAGATAGACTGAATGGCTTTGGCAGGGTTTTCCCTAAACTTCACCATCCCAAGTGTTTTCAGGCATAACCCGAGGCAGAACAGGCTGGGCTTGACCCACTAAGGAGGTTGGATACATCCTGTTTGACTTTTGGGACAAAAGCAGAGTAAGGACAGCAGGAGCTGGCACAGAGCTCTTCATATCAGATTCAATCTCTGAGAAGTGGCCAAAAAAGTCTTGCTGGGTTTTGCTGTATTTGCAATTGCTAAACCCACTCTGGGTGGTTTGTGACCAATATTTGTCATCTGCTCCAGGGCTCTGAGAACTGCATTGCTCCAAATCCCTCTATTTCCTCTGCACCAAAATCCTTCTCCTCCTCTCCCATGTTTTTCAGAACAGGTGACTGATAAATTGTATTTCACAGCACAGCAAGCACATCTGGGAGGGGAGAAAAAATTCAACGTGTTGTGTTTCTTTAGCCTGCTGGGCAAGCCTTCGGGGAGATAAGCTCAAAAATGTGCAGCCCTGGAGGTCAGGTCCCTGCTTTGGGCACTGGGGAAATCTGCCTGGATGCAGCCTTCCTGCATGTGCTGCCATATGGTGAGGGGCTGGGAAGACAGGAGATCTTTAACACAGTTTAATTATCCTGGCACATATGAAGTATTTCCCAGGTTTTTAGTTCTTCTTCTTTCCCAGCCTTTATACCAGCCTCTTGTACCACAGTGTAGATTTTGGGATGTGCACTGCAGGATGCAGAGTTTCACTGGAGCCAAGGTGCTGTTAAATCAAATGTTTTAAGTCCTTAACAGAAGGATGAGGTTCATCTAAAGACACAAATTATGATGATCACACATCAAAACGACGAATTTTGGTGTGACTTGAAGAAGCTCATTCACCTCTGTCATCAGCTGGAAGATGAGTTTCTGAGTCCTAAATACTCCTAGGAAAATACACGTCTGCCACTAGTGAAAAGCTTCCAGTTTTTTGACCTGCTGTAATACTCAGTTTTTAAGCCATTCTCTTGGCATTATTTTTGTCCTTGTTTTGTCCTGTAGCTCAAACCTAGCCTTGGTCCTCTCAGGTAATGGCTGTCACATGAGGGACAGCTTGGTCGTCAAAAAGGGTCATTTTGATTTTCTTCCTCTCATGGTTAGGGCTGTTGTGACAAATTAAAAACAGGAATTGTACTGCCTCAGATAAGTCTAGGCCAACCTCTGCTCCTGCAGGTGCACTGCCAGATGCTGGTTTTGGATTTGCATTTACTCTAAAACATGAGCTGCATGTGTGACAGGGACATTGCCAAACATCTTCCCCGTTTACCCCATTCTCTGCATTCTTCATTGAATTTTCTTACTTGCATTTGGCAGCTGCTTTGACTGAGCCTGAAGTTTGCTTTAGTACTGTGAAACTCGGCAGTAGCCCATTGAGGCCGCTGGCGGTGGTACCCTCTGTTTTCAGCAGGCAGACATGACCAGAAGCCCGCTGGCCCTCAGGGACGCCACACTGCAGGCATCCTGCGTTTTCCTGCTGCAGTGGCTTTAGGCTTGCAATAGTTCCAGGTATGAAATGCAAGATGCAAAATGGCAAGAGGGCAGAGATATTGTAGTCAGAGAGTTCCTCTTGGTAAAGAGTGTTTTCTTGTATTCAGAAGCATCCACAGCTTCGAGGGAGGGACAGAGAAATGACCATGGAAGCGAGGGAAGAAGAGGGAGCGCGTGAGTTGCTTCTACCCTAAGGAATTAAAAGGGCATTGAGAGATGAAAGAGAGATGTACAGATGAAAGAGAGAGACTCCATAAAAGGCCATGAATAAATGAGGCAGTGGACAGAATCCGTGCTAACTCTGTCGTGTCTGAGGAGGAGAATGGCTTTATAAAAGCTTCATTTAAAAAGAAAGCTTTTAATGGAAAATGGTGGGCAGTGAGGGAATGGTGTTTCGTAAAGATAGTCATTGATGAAAGGCAGAAAAAAAGGCTGCCAGGAGAAGTCTGAATATATGCAGAGTAATAGGTCTGAATTAAATTTGTTTAATGGCATGTCAAAAGAGTTTGTTAACAAGCCCACCAGCCTTTTAATTTCTCTTTTTGTATGTTTTTATATATGTCTACATATTATGGGATTCAAAAAGACTCATGAGGGGAGAAAAAAGGACAAGAAAAAAATTAACTAGTTTTGAAAATTAAAGGATGAGAGTGATGATCCTAAAAGCTGCCCTCCAACAAAGTGAATGTAGTCTTTTGCTAGATAATAAATTGGATTTTTTAACACATCCTATTAGTTTTTACAGAATTACATAAATGTGCCCAGAAAGTAAGGTTGTATTTTTTAGATCAGATCATCACAGACAAACTAGACTGCTTTTAAAAATCACTTTTTTTCAGTTACATGGAAAAAAAAAAAGCCACGGCATGTAAAGAATATTTTATCTGTAGAGATATTAGTAAAATTGTCATCATGTTTTTGAAGACTTTTCCTCAGAATATGTATTTTGCCTACCTCGTATGTATCCATCCTATTGTTATTAAAATATATATATTAAAAAAAAATATGTGAGAAACTGAAATCAAAAGCTCAGGAATTGATGTGTGGTTTCATGGATATTAACTAGCTGATGATCCAAGCAAATGGACTAACAGATGAGGGGTTTAATCTGTGGAGGTACCTGCATTCAGAGGTACAGACAAGACAGGGTGTAGGAGAGGCAGTACCTAGGAACACGGGTCATCAGAGATACCAGCACAAAATTAAATTAAATCCTCTGCATGAAATGCTGACTAGGTTGTCTAAAAAGGATCTTGGGAACTTGTGAACCTGTGGAAGACAAAAGAATGCTAAAAGAGGCAGGGAAATGGGTGGAAATCTGAGTAATCTGACATGACAGAAAAAAAAAAGTGTTGCAGTGATCACCTCTGGATAAGGACAGCAAAGAAAGGGGACTCTCATCCCTTTAGAACAAAGAATTTGAAGCATGTTTGTTTAAAAAAATACATCTTCTGGTGGCTTCTCACTGCTGCTGCTGGATCTGAGTCAGGTGTGGGGCAGAACTGCAATTCAGGGGCATGACTGTCCATACCCGCCATGGTCACTGAGCAAAGGAGCAGCAGGGAAAAGGGAGAGACATCCATTCAGGTGACTGTGATTATCTTCATGTTGTCACCAGGGCTTTAGGAGACAAGTCATCAAATGTTTTAAAAAGCCTTATTTTTAGCCTGGTAAGTCTTGGTGATTTTTTTTTTTTCCTTTGCTTTTGGGGGTTTGAATCTTTCAGTCTTATGTTTTCTGTTTAGGTTTTCTCTTTGACAGTGCACTGGAAAATCTCAGCTAGAAAATGAGCAGGGGCCAGGCAGAAAAGTTTCCCATGTGCACACATGACAATAGGCATTGTACTCTAGAAAAAGCAAATGTCCCCAGCACTGGAAATTTGGCCCAGGATCAGGAGGAAGGCCTGCCCTCTCAGGTGCTGCAAACAGTGGGTATGCTTTCAAAAAGGATCAGGAGGAAGTGGTTTTAATAGATACACAGATGAGACTTCTTTGTTGCTACTTTTCTTGGTTATTCCATGCACTTGCAGATTTTTTCTTAGTTTTATATCATTGTATCTGTAGATCACTAAATGACTTAGGGGCAGATTTTTGAAGATGTGTGGATGTTTATTTTCTGTCTATGAGCATCCAGATCCCTTTTTAAAAAAACGGTAAAAAAAAGAATCCCTTAGGCCAAGCTATTATGTTTCCTTCAGTCTTCACAAAACATTATCTTTGTTCTTCTAAGTTATTGGCTTTTTAAAATGCATTGTATCTCTCATGTGGCAGACCTGAAAATAATGGCCAGTCAAGCACTTTTTCTAATTCACAAACATCTTTCTCATTTCCTCTACCTGAGGAAGGCATGTCAGCAGATAGACTTTCAAGGTCATACCCATATTGTTGCTCAAAAAATTGTTTCTACCAAACATGGAGGGTTTTTTTTCACATTGTCACAGCACATGCAGGTGGCCTGGCTGCTGTGAAGACTGCTGGTTTGTGGCTACCTGTGCCACAAATGCTGTTTGCCCTGTCTCACCTGAGATGGTGTTGATATTTAGGCAGTGTTGGCCAGACCTGCATCCCCATTGGCTGTCACCCTGATCTTTCAGGCTTCTGTGTGTCTCACAGTTCATAGTTCTTAGGTTGTTTCTCACACACAGGTGTTATAAATAGAAGCAATGTTTTTCTTAATTCACGTTAGTTTACATTCTTGTTTTAGAGATATGGACAGCTGATGGACAGTTGTCCTGACCAATGGGATGGGGAGAGGTGTCAACCTTCTCTCCCAATCCCTGGCCTTTGTAGAAATACTATAAAAGCGGAGTCAGATTTTCGTAATAAACACTTCATGCCTTCTCACCGAAGTGAGTGTGTGTGTCTGTGTGTCCAACAACAACAGTTGGCCCTGCCTGCATCTGTGATGCAAGAAAAGCAGGTCAGGGATGATCCACAGCTGTCTTCCAGCCCTCACAGGGAGCCATGGGCACAGGCCTCTCCAGGCAAGGGGGATAATGGAAATGGAGCACAATCTGAGCTGCTAGGTACAAAATTGGCGACTTCATCAAACATTACTTTGAGGATTACATTTGATTGCTGTTTACTTTTCTACCTGGGAGCCGGCTGCAGAAAGAGCAGACAGTTATAGGCAGGGGGTGACTGGGAGAAGGACATGCAGGCTGTTCCGATATGAGGCACACTCAACTTCCCATCAGCAACAGAGACATCTTGACCTTTGGTATTTTGTCAGAAGTCTTCCTTCTTTTTCCTGCACCACTGTCAGCTCAGATTCAATGTGCAGAGAAAACCGCTGAAGGACTGGAGAGACAGGTGTGGAGTGTTGGAGTGTTTCTGCCTTTTTTTTTTTTTNTTTTTTTTTTTTTTTTAAGGCTCTCATATCCATCTTTTAAAGTGCTTTTCTACAGCAGCTGGAACTGAAGAGAAGGAGATGGGAGTCCCTCATTCCTAGGGCTGGGGCTTGCAGTAAGCGTCTGAAACTGTAAGACTCACTCCACAGGGACTGGGAGTCGGCCTCACTTGGGAAAGCTCATTCTGTCAAGTCTTTGAGATCAGCTTGAGCTGTAGCAGTGATATCAGTCTCAAAACCTTTCATAGGTCCATTGGGTAAAATTTTTAACTGGATAAGTGGCAGCATTTTTAATGCCATTAAAGCCAAGGAGACCATGTGCTTGTGTACCAGTCTCATTGCCAGGCCTTGGTTCAGACACCTCCCCTTGCCTCAACTGTCTCAAAAGTCACCTCTGGCAATAATAGTAAAACCAAAGCAAAAATGTGATTCTATTGATTTAAAAAGTAACAGTGAAGACCCTCTGTTTCTCCAGTGTGAACACTCTGATGAGTCTGAAGAACAAGTGAGCTGGCACTCACACCCAGGAAATGAACCATAACAAGTGTTTGCATTGCTTTTTTTGGAGAAGGAATATTAAAACCCAAAGTTTGATTTATTAGCGTTGTGAAAAGTGTGCAGTCTAACACACTGTCTGTTTTATTAGTAGTAGTGTGTAGTAGTATGTAGTAGTAGTAACAGAAGCTTTTTTTTTAAGTATTGTGTTTTACATCAGCAACAAATAGATAAAAGCTTTCTGCAACTTGTTTCATTTATCACTAGAGAGCACTTGATGCTACTGCTTCTTCCACATAAAGTAAAAGCCTTAATAAAGCAATAATAAGCTTCCATAGTTATTACTAAATTGTAATGAATGACTAAACAGACTCACAGATGTTTTTTAGTCTTTCATATAAAGTGGGTGTATCTTCTTTACTCCAGCCTAGCCCTTTAAGCCTCCAGAATCATTCTTTTTTTTTTGGTTAGCTCTCAGGAAGACTAGGTGATTCCAAAAACAAACCAAAGAAAATAAACCAAAAACTATGTGTCAGCAGTGTGCCCAGAGCAAGTCCAGCAAAGGACCATAATGATGATAAAGGGATTGAAGCATCTCTTTGTGGGGATGGGCTGAGAAGCTGTAAGTATTCAGCCTGGATCAGATCATCCAAGGGATCTTACTGATGGGTATAAGTACATGATGGCAGGGAATAAAGAAGATGGAGCCAGGCTCTTCTTACAGGCAGATAGTGGAAAAGCTTTTCTACTTTTTTTTTTTTCTTTCCTGTGAGAGTGGCATAGCACTGGTACGGATTGCCCAGAGAGATTGTGGAATCTCCATCCTTAGAGATACTGGAAATCAGATTGGACACTTGCTATGGGCTCTTACTGCCCTTGAGCTGGGCTAGGTGATTTCCCGGGTTTCCTGCCAAGCTCAGCTATTTTACATTTCAGTTGTATCTTTGATGCAGCAAATGGGGAGACTGTTCTGTGGTTATAAGGGCACTGATCATCCTGCACACTGAGCAGCTCAGAGTGAGAGCAGACTGTCTGCTTGTTTCTGTGGCAGAACCGAGCAGCTATTGTATGATGACTTTTGCTCACTAATAACATCAAATGGGTTTTTAACATGTACATGAGAAGAGGGAAGCAGAGGAACTTGTTATTTGCTATGGGTTCGCCTGAAGCAGATTTCCCATGTTAAAGCACTTAAAAGCAAATACAGAATTTATGATGTGTTGGTAGATTTTAAGCCTGAATTATGTCCAGTTGTTGTAATGGCTAATAATGCAAATTATCTGAGTCATCCTTGGTGTAAAGCAGTAAATATAACCTGCACATTCAGACACATTTCAATTTTTTTTTTCTCTCCCCTTTCCCATTAATATTTTATCTCCCTGAAGAGATGTTTTCAACATATTATGTGCACCAGCATACTGTGCTTGTGGTATTCCTGGATGTCATTACAAAGAAGCCTGAAGACTGTACTGCTGCTCCTCTGCCTGTGACGTTAGGTTGGAAATTGCTTGGAGCAACAACAGCAAGTGTCAACAGGGAGCTGTATTAATTATTTGGAATGTGTCTCTTAAGAGGAATCAACTGCTTTTATTGCAGAACGAATATTACTTGAAATGGGAAGGTTACTCTAACTGTTATCATAATCTATGTGTCATTAACTTTCCATGTTTAGAAGAAGAGATTAACAACCCTGTAAATTGGTACGGTAAATAGATGAATTATAAAAAAATGATTTTATTATAAATAGAAGTTTCTCAATACAGTTGCCTCCAAATTGCTGGGGAAGGATTGAGTCTTTAGCAACTGAGAAACTGCATGATGGTATTGGGAACCAAAAAATCTTCTACTCATGTGAAAACAATGCTGAGCTCTCAAAAATGATGTGAGTCTCCTGCATATGGGACAAACAGGTGGGATTGTGCTTCATACCATGCTTCCTTCAAAAATGACTGTGACAAGGGAATGCTTGTTTCCCTCTTGAAGTGACATTAACAGATTGAATGGGCTTGTGTGAAATTGGGTTCTCGTCTATAGCATATATATATATATAGAGAGAGAGAGAGAACCGGTTCCAAGAGAACATGGTGTAAAGTAGACCTAGTAGTAGTAATGCAAGTGTAACTAAAGTTCACCAGAGTACCCATGTCTGCAAGGAAAAAGTGAGAGATGGAAGTGGTTCCAGCTTGTCACCATGTGCCTCCACAAAATGGAAGTTCATTGCGAAGAACACACAGAACAAAATACTTGTGAACCAATTTTTAATCCAAATGCTGTGTATTTGACTCTAGCCCTGATAGATCTCTGTAGGAAACAGCGGAACTAAACCACTTATTTGTCCACAGGGCAGGCTCACCATGGGCAGGTTTCCTACATTGCCCCACCGATCCACCTGGATTCGGATATGGAGAGACCGTCATCCAAGGGTGAGTCAGTGGGACAGTCTCCATTCACTTGCATTCCAAACCAGCCACAGGCGTGGGTGAATATCACTCACTTGTTCATGAGCCTCCGTGGCCAAGCTGTCACCCTCCATCCCAGGACGCTCTGGGAAGCAAATTAATTCCTGCAGGAGAGACATACATGAGATGACTGTGTCCCATGTGTCCCATTACGTAGCTCTGAACATCCCATCACCTCACAGGGTGGTTTGCTCTCCCCACTAGTTTACTCCTGCAGGGACAGGTATACCTTAGGTCCTGCCCTCTGTCTTGCACCTTTCCTTCCTAATGGCAGTGCAAAGGCACAGGGAGCCCATAGCAAAATGCAAATGGGCAGATTTCAGCTGTCCCTCAGGTGAATAAAGGGTACAGAACGGGTTGTACAGTGGTTCAAGCCTGGATTCAGTCTGCATTGCTGTTGCTTGAAAGGTTTCTTCCTAGACTTTGTGAGGAGATGTTCATTATAGAGGATGACTCAAATTTTAGGTGGAATGATTGCCCTGGGGCACGATGCTAGTAGCCAATATGTACAGAGTAAGTCCAGAATAGCCCTGCTAAGACAGGTGCCTGTATTGAATGGTGCAGATAAAGCAGTATGAATGCAAGCCCTTGGCTTCTCTGCCCCATTTGGAAGATTATTCCCTAGTGCTGAGCCCCCAGTGTTTGCCCCTGAGGCCTGGGGAAAAGAACTTGTCCCCAGAGCAAGCATATGTGGTGGTGCAGACTTCTTACACCTCCCTTTGCTCCTTTTGGTTAGGCTGGTCAATATTCAGGTATGATATTGAAGTAAATAGCTTGTTCTTCTTGGAATAGATAACAGCAAAGCGAAAATTGTACAGGAATATGAAGGAATTTCTTAGTCAACTCTGCAACTGTATATGAACATCAAACCCAGGAAATTTTGTGGAAGAAGAGAAGGGGAGAAAGAGGACAACCAAAGTGTAATAGCTTGGAGATAATCTATACCTTAGGTGTGGGTTTTTTCCATTTTTCCCACTTTTCAAAGGGTGCTACAGTGGCAGAAAGAGTACCAAATCGACCTCTGTGGTGATTGTCACCATTCTGCCACAGCACTGTAAGGCTGTTGATGTGTGTTTGTGCCTGCATGTGTTTCTCTAACTGCTCTCAATTGAAAAATGCAAGGTGGAACCGTGTGCTGGGTGGTGTGAGGATGCCAGATTCACAAATCTCGCTCTCTCCAAATCTGGTCTTGCAATGAGTCAGGCTGGTTGTGTACGATCTCCTGGCAGTCCACAACCTCCCTTCAGCTCTAAGTGAGCTACGCAGGGATTTGACATGTGCATTTGAGGTCGTCAGCTTCTTCTAAGTCATTTGAAAACCTCCAGTTCTGTGGTAAAATTTAGTACCTTGCTTTTATGGCAGAGCACTCTAGTGAGGCGGAGACAGTTATGACTTGCAGGACCTTCTTGCTCTAGTCTGTCATTGAGGTGATGAATCAGAGCTTACTTAGAATAGGTCAGTGTAAACCCTTGCCTTGGCATCTGAACAGACTATAGAAGATTGAAGGATGCTGGAACAGCAGCGGACAGAGAACTTGTATCTTGCTTTCTCCAAGCTGAAAGAGCTAAAGACTAACAAAACTCTTCAGTGGTCTGCTATTCATAAGGGCAGAGCTACCTCAGCAAGATAAATAGCAGTGCCACCCAGGAGCAGGGCAAAGTAGGTCAGGCTTAACAGTTGCAGTCCTTGCAGAGAGGATAAAATAGTTTATTCAACATGAACTGCTGCACTGACAGCTTTCACCAGGGCCTCCACCCCCCTAGTTGAGAGATCTTAAAGGAGCTGCTCATGGTGGAAGAACTGGTATTATTGTTGCTGTGTGCTGGTAAAAGAACTTGAAAACTCTTGTGTAACTTAATAGGAGAGGGCCAGAGAGAAAGTTAGCTCTGGAGGCATCAATCTACTAGCTGGTGACTAGGGGCTGTTAAAAAGGTAGTAATTGGTACTGTCTCCTGGGGGAAGAGCAAGGCTTTCCTCTGGCCCTGGGATGTGTAGCTCTGCTGCCTCATTTCTAGCCTTAGCATCCAAAATCCATTAGAGTATTGTAGTAATATTTTTTCCCCTAAGTATATTAGCCTTATGATTCCTTTTTGTTTGTGTGCTTTTTCTGACACCTTAGGACATGCCTGGGTCATGTCCCAAGCTTCATCCCGTAACCACATGAGCTGTTTTAAACAAAGGAGTCAAAAACACCTGTCCTTAAGCTTCTGTTCCTCCACATTTCCTGTAGCTGGATCTCTAAAACCAGAGCACCATTATGACAGTCAGCATAAACCACTAATGCTTCTGGCTACTCCTTCAATGCTCTTCATTTCCTTTCCATGCTTCCCCTTGCACTAA
The DNA here is from genome assembly GCA_013397315.1 of Donacobius atricapilla. Taxonomy (NCBI): domain Eukaryota; kingdom Metazoa; phylum Chordata; class Aves; order Passeriformes; family Mimidae; genus Donacobius; species Donacobius atricapilla. The sequence continues at coordinate 1,108,411 of WBMY01016587.1, forward strand.
GCTGAACACCAGCAGCAGGCCAACCTTGCACATAAAGTGGCAAAAAGAAGCAGCCACCATACAATTTTAATTGTAATAAATGGAAATAGAACCTGGGTAGGATGCTTTAAGAGAAGAATCTTTCCTTCCTGTATTATAAAAAAAAGATACAGCTTTAGTGCTCCTGTGGGTCTATGCAGTTCCAATTCTCAGCTGACTGATTTATTTGTAACTGCCTTTTCCTTCTCCTTTTTAAAGATTTTATCACTAGTGACATTTACTCACATTGTTTATGCATGCAGGGGATTTTTACCTGCTTTTCAGAGTCCCGACGCTGGTGGTGAATAGAGTATAAACTGCAGTAGTTTACTAGTACATTAGTGTCACTGTGCATTACAGGGTAATTACTCTGAGCCACTGCTCTGTGCAGCCACCCAGTAATGACACTGTACATCACTGAATAGAAATGAAGCCTTGAATCAGCATTTTACATCTCAACACTTCTTAGTCCCCACCTGCTTTTTAATTTGAGACTATTGTAAAATTAGTTCCATATATGAAGCACTGTTAACTACTATTTTTGTACCTCCTTTCAATCCAATAATTTGGATATGACTCCATGATTTTTATGCAAGTGTTTACATCTTCTTTGTATAGAATAATTCCACACATAGCTGAGACCTTAGGTTGTGATGTCATAGACTGAAGATTAAACCTCTGTTTAAAAATGGATCACTGGTTACTGACAATAGCAAGGGGTTTCATAGATGAGAGTGACACTGATACTCTGGCTTAGAAAGAGATTTTATAGAATTATCATATATAGCAATAAATTAAATTAAATGTTTATACTCAAATCTGCCAGATACTAAAACACAGTAAAGAAGTGAATTAAACACACCAAGTATGTGTGCTAAAACTATTTATAAAGCTGTGTAGAAGCAGATTTTAACGTATATGTGGGCTCATATTAAACTTGAAACGTATGCCTGGCATTTAAAGCTAGGCAGCCTGAGAAACTCTCCTCCTCTGTTGAGCTGATGTTTTGCAACGGTTTCCTTCTAAGTTGAAATCCAAACAGTAGTTATTTTGAAGATTGATATGCTTGAAGTCAGTACATTTCTTAGACATTATCTGATAAGCAAAACTCTGTACTTGTCCCTAGTTCCAGAAATAAATAGCAAATAAAGGAGGCACAGGAAGTTCTTACCCTTCTGTGCAGATTTCTCTAGCCAGGGAGGTTGTTGTGGCACTGTGTTAAGGCACTGTGGGAAGTTTTCCTGTAAACCTCAGTTATCAGGTTCATATTCTATAAACACAAGATCTGGCCCTAGTCCTTGGACAGCACGTCAGGGAGCCAGAGGTTTTGCTGGGTTTGCACCTTTCTTTTCCCTCTTAGTGGAAGGTGTTCCTTTGTGCTTTCTTTCTTCAAAACTTGGATCCATTATGCCATTTTTTCCCCCTTTGTATTTGCAGTCTCTGAGGGAGAACCTTTCCTGAACAGCAGAAGCACAGTGAAATCTTATAACCAGAAATAGAGTAGGCTTTTTGTAAGTATGCATTCTGGGTCTTATTTATTTTTTCCCTCCCAAAGGTCCCGAGAGGGTTGATGGCTTTGCAGATGATGTAGGAGGATCTGACAGCTGGGCTTACTGCACAGCCCCAGTCCTCCTTCCCAGGTCCAGAGAAAGGGGAGAGCTGGGCAGCGAGGCCCGGTGGCACTCCTTCCCTTAATTCAAGCTGACATGTGGGGTCACATATCCCATGCTCACCAGGCCCTGAGACACCATCTTGACTGCCTCTCTGTCCCCAGGTCCAGCACTATGAGAGAAGTGCTGTTCAGAACTCCCTGCTGTAAGCCAACGCTGGCCAGTCACCTTCGGTTTCCAGACTTTAATTTTCTGCTGGAGTGCCACTGGGGAGGGCATTCTCTCAGCTCAGGAGTCCTTTACAGTGTTCCTCTGCTGCTCTCAGAGGTCCTGCTTTTATTCATCCTGCTCCTTCTGCATTAGCTATGTTTCCAGCTTCTTAAGGAAATATTATTTTCCTCACATCATTCAGGTGGAAGTGTTGTTGTAAGACACAAAAAAAGAAATTACTCTAAATAATTTTAGAAGACAAAGAGCATAGAGAAGGCTTTATTGTCTAATTCTTAGTACCTTTTATAAGGTGTTCTGATACAGACTCAGGATGATTGGTGAATAGAAACAATATCTTTCTTGTCCTATTGGTTAAATCAGAGAAACAGAACTAGAAAGACAATCACTACTTAGAGGAAATTGTTTTGAGAACAGATTAGTTGTTTACCAAGATTGTTTTGAGAAGAAGCTTTCTTGAGATATTTTTCCCTTGAGAAAAAGTTAGGAGCTGCTAGCAGGCTAAAATCACTCAGATTCAGAAATATCAGGCCCACGTGGAAGAGTCCAGGGGAGAGGCTAATTTGATGCCTTTAAGCCAAGAAAGGATCATGCAGTGAATGCTGTTTGGGGTCTCCTATGCTCAGGATCCCCATTCTGCTTTCCCTATGCAATTCTGGGATGCCATATTGTGTCCTGCTCTTTCTTAGTCGTATACTTTGGTTTTGCTCAGCCTTTTTTTTCAAGGATGACATCCCTCAGGGCTTCCCTTTCATGGCTGCTCTGAGCCCACTAGAGCATCCCCGTCACTCCAACATGGGGTGTGAGTGCTCATTGCAGAAAGCCATCACATTCTGTTATCTCCTGTGGCTTTTAGGAAAGCAGTGTGTAAGAGGCATGCAGGTAACTGGTGTTGCTCCAGCTGGGTGGGAGGGAGGTGGCTGTCACCACACCTACACCATCAATGGAAGGGTTTTGCAATGACTGCAAGCCTCATGTGTATTGTGAATTTGCAGCTGCCTTGTTTTGAAGTCTGTTCTTGAATCTGTCTACAGAGATTTGTTTGTTGTGTTCCTTTGCTGTTAGTTTGCTTTTCATTCGAGTTCTGTTTTGGATTTTTTTTTGTTTATTTGTTTATTTTGTGATTGGCAGCCTCATTTGAGGCTGGATATCCATCTTCAAAGAGGTTGACGTTGCAATGGGGTGGGTTTTGGGCAGGGTGGTAGATGTGGATGCCAGATATGGAGCTTGTTTGGGTCCTGAAAATGGTGGAGGGATGGATGAGCTCTGATACAATGCTTCTCTCAGTTTTATGCAGAGCTTTTAGAAAATCTCCTATTGTGGCTCAGGTCTGTACTGAAATATCTACCTTTCTGGACTACACTGATGTTCCTAGGGCAGGCAGCTGCTTTGAACATGGGCCATGCTCTGTATTTATTAATTTCTCATTAGGTATCATAGGTGGGGCTAACGAGTATCACAACCAGAGCAGCCAGAGCTCCTGGAAGTCTTGCAGCCAGCCTGTAGTTCTCCTGTTTGCTTGTTGCCATCAGTGGGGTCTCGCCTTGCATCCTATAGCCCTCCACAGTCAGAAAGAGTTAATTGGAGACCACTCACCATTTTGGTTTTCCCTGTGGTGCTGAATGGTTGCTCTGATTTCTCCGGAATGTGTGTTTTCACTGCAGAGGAGCACCTTGGGGCATTGCTGTTTATTTATAAGATAACAGCGTTTGCTCTAGCAGAAAGCTGGAGCTAACAAAGTCTCTCGAGGAGGAGTGCTAACTCCAGTGTGCTGGTGGAAACTGTTCAAAGTATTTACACTTGAAAATATTTAAATATTTTGGGGAAGGGGGGAAGAACAGTCTGAGTGATATTTAACACCTTTTTCCATTATTCTTAGTCATCTGAGAAAAAAAAATTTAAAAAGGCACTTTTTAAGAAGCTTTTTTCCTACCAGCTAGCTACTGCCTTGTAAAGGAGTTTTGCTATGGAGATCAGCCTGAACTGTGATTTAAAGATGCCTTGAAATGTTACTTTTTGTAGGCCGTTTGAAGCCACCGTATGTCCTGATAAGCTCAAAATGGACATGGACATGCACCTAGGAGATTCTTTTGACAGTGGCTTTCATTTTCCACTGCCCTGCGTTTTGCCACTAGCCATCAGTGGTGGAAGTTTTTCCCCACCTGACAGTGCAACAGCTGGAAAGTAGAGTCAGCTATGGTGTGGTCCACCCTCAAGCATCGCTAATCTAAAGTGAATGTCCTATTACCAGCTTGAAAAAAAGCTGATGAACCAGTGCAATGTGAAAAAAAGAGTGTAATGCTGCATACAGCATCAGACCCTTTCTCAAACTTTTTTTTTTTTCTGCCAGACTAATTTTTGGCTATACTTCTCTTCCTGAAATATTTATAGGGCAAATAGCTGTTTTAAATGAGCAGATGGGGGAGACATAAGACAAGCTGTTAAATTAATAAACATGTGTGGTGCTTTATCAGTAAGGGAGCCCATTTTGGCATTTCTTCTGGATGATTTGTATGGCCTATCACCATTGCACCTGGTGCAGGGACAAGAAATGGGCACTTAATAACCAAACAATGTGCAAACTCCTTCCATTATAACTTCATTATGTCAGATATAATCGTCTATAACTAGATGTCAAATACATAATTTATGTCCAGCTCCCCTGTGGAATAGTGGGCATATGAATGAATGGCCCCATTAATGGGAAGGAGCTTTTACTGTAACTTTTCCCCTCCTGGTACATGGTCCATTTTGTCATCTGGTATTAATTCTGAATCATTTCAGGGCTGCAGAAAAATGCCTGTTATATTTATATTTGTGTAATGGGAGAAGATGGCAAATAAATCATATGAGAGATCAAATTTCAGGTTCACTGATTTCCTAAGCCATATGCCTGTGTGAAAGAGACTAGGATTGGTCTGCAGTACTTTGATTGAGAGGCATAACTGGCCTTCATTTTACACGTCCAGAGATGTTAAAAAGGTGCATGATGTGAGGTAGCACTTCCTGTGGGAGCCCTCTGCCACAAGGAGCTTAGCCCCTGGAAAGCCAGGATTTGCCACTTCAGCTGTGCTGCTGGCATCCTTTGCTGTGTGCTGTGCCGTCTCTTGCCCTGTGTTGTTTGGGGCCTACCTAGAGAAGGGCTCTATGACGTAGCTGAAGTGTGTCATCATCACCTGGAAGGATGGAGGATATGAAAACCCAGTTTTCTAGAGGATTCCTCTGGAAACATATGGGTGTGTTGGAGTGTGACACAGGATCCCAGTGTTCAGTGGAGGGCTTGTGTATATTCACAAATAGGTACAACTTCAAAGGATCAGGTTGGGAAGATTGCCTTTTATACATTTTTGTTATTTATGTTTTAATATGTAATAGTGTTATAATATGTTATAGCGTATAATGATTAGGGGTCTGAAGCAGCTCTCCTGTGAAAGCAGGCTGAGAGTTGTCCTTGCTCGGCATGGAGAAGGCCCCCCAGAGACCTTTCCAGCACCTTCAGGGGACCTGCAAGAAAGATGGGGACAAACATTTTAACAGGGCTTGTCGCAATAGGACAAGGGATAATGGCTTTAAACTGAAAGAGATATTAGAAACAAATTCTTGACTTGTTAGTGTAGTGAGGCACCAGCACAGATTGCCCAGAGCAGCTGTGGATGTCCCATCCCTGGAACTGTTCAAGGCCAGGTTGGATGGGGCTCTGAGCAGCCTGGTCTAGTGGAAGGTGTCCCTGCCCATGCAGGAGAGTCAGAACTAGATGGTTTTTAAGGTCCCTTCCAACCCAAACTATTCCGAGTCTGAGATTTTCTGTTGCTGTTATGTTTCACTATGTCTATAATGTATTCACAGAAAGCAAACCACCCTTACAAAACAAACTTTAAAAATATAAAAAATTACCTAGTTAAATGGCAAGTTAGGAACAGCAACTTCTAAAGACCTGGGCTGTCCAGTGATGTAGTCTGTTTGTCTTCCAGTAAAATGTAGAAATATAGTTTACCATGTTCTTGTAGAAGTTTATCAGCAGTGCTGTAGAAAGGCAGGCAGATGATTTCCCATACAAGCAAATCATGTTGGACTCAGACATACTACTTTTGACAGCACTGAGTCAAAGAGTTTTGTGTTTATTTGATGGCTCTTCAGCTGTGCAGTGGGATTTTCTGTAGGTGAGCAGGTTTTTGTTTTTAAAGCACTTGGCTCTTGGAATCATCTTTGGCTGAATAAGATATTGTTGGAAATTAGAGATTTCCTCCAGAGACAGTGATCTGGTGCTTTACAAAATGTCTGGATTTCAAACCTGTTCAGGCCATTGGATTTCCTCAAAGTGGATTGTTGAATTTTGAGTCTTTTCTTTGTGTCTTGTTTGTTGCAGGAAATCCTAGTGATGTGATATAATCCATTCAGAGGGAAAGTTATACTTGTGAATTGCGTACCTCACTCTTAAAAAGTGCTTTTGGAAATCCCAGGCTTAATAAATGCATGCTAAATACTGATTTACTGATTATGGAACACCATGCTACGATTGTAACTTGGCTTCCTCATAACAGTTCTCATATTTTATGACTTTCAGCCAAGTAAATTTCGCTTGAAAACCTCAGTGTTTGCTCAGGAGAGGATTGCTTTCCTCTACCTCCAAATGGTTTGTTGCTGCCTTCAGACTGGCTTGATGTAGTTTGTTCTCCTTGAAAACTCAAAAGAAGCCGTATTTGAAAGATCTTACTGCCTGTAATAACAGATACTAAGGTTGATTAGCTGTAATTATAAGGGCTAGAGGGCCAGCAGGCATGGGGGTGTAGCAGGCATGGGGGTGTGGCAGCCGTGGGGCTGTTGGCCAAGGAGCTTTTCAGGGATAGAGAGAAACACCTGGACTTGGGGCAAGAAGAAGACTTTGCCCTTACCCAGCCAAGGATGCTGGAATTTTTGCAGATAGGTACAGGGAAAGGTTTATAGACTAATCATGCTAATTAGTAGTAATTCACAGCAACTGGGGTTTGTGGGTTGTTTTGTTCCCAGAAAATTGCTTGGGCTTTCTTCATTAGAAAATGACCACAGCTATGGATACTCTCATGGCAGCCTCCCATTTAGATTTTCTCAAAGTCCTGGTTTCGTGTTTATCTCATTGTGTACTTTCCACAGATGAGTGTGTGTATTTTGCCCACAAATTTAGAAGTAGACATGCAGCAAAGTAACACTGTTACTGAGTAAACAATTACATTTCATTTTCAGGAATAAAAGGGAATGTGTACCCATAAATCTTCTTCTAAATAATCTGTATTGGAGAGTAAAAAGATGGGGTTTCTAAATTCATGAAGGCCCTTCACAGTGGAATCCTGTGTGCCACTGAAGTGTAACAAGCTTATTTATATTTTATTGTGCTTCTAGATCAAGCTGTATTATGATGGGCTGCATTCCCCTGACACTACAGCTGTTGCTAAGGAGGAGGTACATTATGTTAATATTTCGTGACCATAGCTATGCAGGCTGGGTTATGTACATTGAAGAAGTTGGGGTTGGGGGAGAAGTTGATGCACTATTTTGATTAGAGACTCCTCAGATTGTTACTCACATTTAGAAACAAAAACTAAGCTTGAATTTGAGAATAATTCACACGGAAAATGGGAGAAAACCAAACAATTGAAACAATTTGTTCACTGAACTTTAAAATTGCTCAGCAGTTGGAATCTGGAGCTAGTACTGCTAAGAGGGAATCTGGCAGAAGCAAGCTGAATGCTTTTACCAAGCACATACAGTGAAGAATTTCACAGCTTCCTCACGCCTTAATGTGTTTGAATCATGTAAACAGAGCATTCATCCTTAATTCCTATTTCCTGACCATTTCCAGTGCTGGTGTCTATTATGTGATTTTGGTACTTTCTCATTCATTTAGCTTGATTCACTAAGAGCCTGCAGTGTGGCCAGCACCATGCACAAAGTAAAATGGCAAATGATGCATTAGCTCCAGTGTATGGAGTTGGAAACAAGGCCAGAGTCCTGAGCAAGATACCGATGTCCATGCTGGTTATTTTAACAAATACACTCTACAGACTGTATTGATAAGCATTGTGAAAATGTTTACACAACAAGTAAAATAAACAAGGAAGGATCTTGGCATTTCTCCTAAAGGAATGTTCTGAACTGAGTTTCCCCTTTCAAAAATGTTTTCTCATTAATACTGCTGCCAAGGCATGAAGCAACCACAGAGGAGGACTGGATGGGTAGGAGCTCGCCTCAATTCTGCTGTGCCTTGCACCTCTCTGATTCAGCCAGGACAATGTCCTCAGGGGTATTCTCAGGGTTATCGTGGTCATGGCACCTGAAAATAGATAATAATATTTGCCTGGTACCACTGTCTCACACTTTCAAACATCCAGTGCAACCGAGCTGGGTTTGCACCTGCATCAGGCAGGTGAGGCTTCTCCCCTGCTAATCTCATCTTCTAAATTGTGGGGTGCTGTGCAAGCCGGTCCACCCAGCAGAGATCAGTCCTGTTTGCCAGAGCTACAGCAAGCAGAGTGGGCCTCAAGCAGGGCTGGGAAATCCATCAGAGGCTTGCCAGCATCCTAACTCTGTTGATGCTATTTAAGGTCAGCTTCAGCCTCTGACTCTGCCATGATGAGCACAGCAACCTTTCCTCCCTTATCCTCTGTCTTCCCTCCTCACTGTTCTTTTTGCTCAAACCTTGTGCAGTGGGTTCTTGTGACCCTTAACAAGGCTTCAGGAAAATTAATATTGCCTTTTCCTAGCTAAAGCTTTAATAATTATGTTAGACCTTGTTACATACACCTGATCATAAAATCCTTCTGGAAGCTAAGGTGCCTGGCCTGGGAAGTGTCTCTTTCTTGGGAAAATTAAACATAGTCTTGAGACAAGAGCAGGATGGAGGGCTGAGAGGGAAAGGAGTACTCAGTCCTGAGAGTCAGTGTGTGCTTCATGCTGGAGGTGTGTGTTGTAAAGAAGAAAATGGGAGGAATAAAGAATAGCAGAGGTTAGAAACAGGCAGCAGGGTCTGTGCAGAGAGGATTGACACAGAGAGCTTGTTGGGCAAGCTGCACGGCTTAGAATAGAGGAAGGCAAGATGGGATGGAAAAAGGGGGGAGGGGGGGCGGTATTTTCAGAAGTTTTTTATGTAACGTGTAGAGAAATGTAAAATTCTTTAGCTTTAGACAATTGAGTCTTTCACTGCCTCCAGCAACTATGCACAGACTAATCACATAACATTTATATTCCTGCTTTCCTACTCCAGGCACCTATTTCTATCTGCTTGCTTCTTTCCAACTTTTGCTCTGAGCTGTTGCAATTTAACAGAAGAAAAAAAAAAGAATCCAGACATTTCCTTCATCATCGTTAACTACTCCTACCCTGCTCTCCTAGCAGTAATATAGAGCTCAGCCTAAATGTCAAGAGCAGCTCAGTATGCTCGTCCATTTTTGGAATGTGTAGAAGTCTCCTCATCTTGGTCACCCAGATCTTCAGCTCCTGTCCCTTTCAGATTGGTGTGGCTGTGCCTGCTGGTTCCTGAGGCCATGGGCTGGGATATTCAAAGTCCATTGTCTCCCCATAATCCACACATGGTTTTAAAAAGTGTCCCCGTACAGCCTGAGGTTTGTGCTTATCTTCAAGGGACATTGCTCCTCACATTGTGTTTGGTTAAATAACAACATCTTGGTGTAGATATTTTGCATATAAGCTGACAGGGTTGACATGGTGAGTATTTTGCAATCATTTGTTTAATTAGCTGAAGCTCTCTGGGGAGAAGTATATGAAATGGCATCCTCCCAAAGTCTAATTTAAATCTGTTTTGCCTTTTTTTATTATTTTTTTGATGGAGGGCTTGTCATGCAAAGCATTAAAAAAGGTACAAGTGAATGGAAAGCAAGAAAACCCTTCTGTTAATGGGCAGTGCCTCAGCAACAAAGTCGTGCAAATACAGAAAGGAAATTACCTTGAGTAAAATGACCTACAAGAGGAAAAAATGGAATGAAGTCTGCGCAGCTGTCTTGTCTTTTTTTATTATTATTTATTTAACCTGTACTTCCCCCCTGTTTTCTTTTAGTGCAATGCTTAATTAAGCTTCTCCTTTGTTTGGAGGTTAATTCCTTTTTTAATCTGCAGCTGTCTGTACAAAGGTGTTCATTACTGGAATGAACAAAGGCTGGAGACAGGAGAGTGGCAGGTGTTGAGCCTCGTTTAGGGGGAAGAGATTTTATTTTTTGCTCACAGCAAAATCTTGAGGCCCTGCTTTCAGATTCAGGGCTTCTGTGTCAATTCTCCTCTGCTTGCTGCTTCCAGTGAAATGGTTCCTGGGAGGAGCTGAAGGTTCTGCTGCCACCAGGGCTGTGCTGTCCTGTCTGCTCATTTAATGTACTTAATTAGAGACCTCTGTGCTGAGGCAGACCCTCAAACTCTTACCTGATTTATATATAATGACCACTGGTTTCTTTTTGATACTTACCTGCCCATTGAAATCACTAAAAAATTAAGATCCTAAACATTCGATGAAATCCGATGCCATCTTCGTGAGTCCCCGTGGAGCAGTGAGTTCCTGTATGCAGTCACAGCTTGTCCTCATTGCTCAGGATAGGCTCTCCTACTTGCTGGTACCACAGTGGTTCAGAGTACTGAAAGTCTCTGGTTTTGCTCTAGTGTTTGTAGAACATGCAGAGCGCACATTAATCATATAAAAGTGTTTATATTGCAAGAAACTGGAGGTGGGATGCTAAATTTTGCTGCTGAGCTGAAGTGCTGGGGCGGAGGCAACGGTGATGAAGGAGGGGCCAGCCCACCTCAGGGCTGTCAGTCTGTCTCTCTTGCTCATCATGCTTGCCCAGGCAAATGCAAGTGAACACAAGAGCAAGAGCTAAAATAGCTTTTAGAGGAATAAAATCTGTGATTCCTAAAGGAATGACAGAATGCCCCAATAGTTAAAGCAGGATCCCTCTCACTTGGATTGTCCTGTTAGGAGCAATGTGGCCAGCCCCATCTCCAGGCATTGCTCTGCCCACATGGTCCTTCACCTTCCTGTGGCATGGTTTTAGTGAAGAGTTGGTCCTTCCAAACAGTGGAGAAAGCTGAGCATGGCCTAGGAGCCATTGCTTGCTGTCAGGAGACCAGATTTTATTTTTACGTTTCCTTGTGCTGGTTGTGTGATTAGTCATTTCATGCACTCACACATATATCTAGTTTCTGTAGAAAGTGATTTTTTAACTGTGGAAACCTCTAACCTTGTGGCTGTTTATTTCATGTACTATTCTGAGTAATGGGAAATGGTCTTTTTGGTTCTGTAGAACCTCTATCTAGGTTTGAAGGAAAAGAGAAAAGGCAAGTGCAGAGCTGGTCAATTATTGCGGGCACAGTGTAATTAGTGTACAAATATTTCCAAAATCAGCAGCTATAGACAGAAATACATGTCCTGTCCTTTTCATGCAGAAAAGAAAAGGGTTTATACTTTAAAGTGGTTTTTGTTTGTTGTGCTCTCTAGGCACCATTGTTGATAATCTGCACACATGGATAAAATATTTTGCATTTTTTGACATTTTATTATTTTCCAGAAGAATTGTCAAGATAAGAAATGGCACAAATGGCTCAAGTAGTATTGAATTCTGCAATCTAGTGTAATTAACATCTTCCTTCTGTTCTCTGTGCAGACAATTACAAATTAGATCCAGAAAACATATTCCCAGAGATGTGGGTTTGGATTTTAAGAGAACACTGGCAAGGGAAAGAGGGAAAACATCTTAGCACAGAGCACTTTACCCCCAGGTGTAGGTGGCTCAAAGCTGCAAGCCTTAAAAAAAATTTAAAAAAATTAATAGAAGAAGAAAATAATAAAAATGTGGGTGGAAAAGCAGCAAAGGACAAAACAAGGGGCTGTGTGAACAGCTTAATTTGTACAGATTGCATTCAATTGTGCAAGAGGTGCTGGGAAAATACAGAGCACAGTATATGAGCAGTGAGGGTGGAGGAACAGAGGTGCATGCTGAGCAAGGCAGGTTCTACCATCCACCAAAATTGTGTCTTTGAGCATTTCCAAACAGAGGTAGTAAAAGCAGAGCAGAAGGGGCTCCTAGTGAAAAACCCAGGCCACACTTACAGTCCTGGGCTTTTTCCATAGCCAGATCCCATGGGGGATGTGGTGGTATTTCTAGGGTGTTTTCTTGACCCACATTTCCAGCCTAATCTCCAACATATTGTCCATGTACAGCCTCTTCCCAGGGGCACTGACTGTCCCAGGAGTGCTGCGGCGTAGGGAGAGAGTGCTTTATGAATGCCTCAGAGTTGTTAGCTGGATCTTTAGCAAATCCAGTTTCTGCCCCAGAATCCTCACACCCACACACACCCACATGCCCCAGAGGGCCTCAGTACATAAACCTGCATCTCTTGGCCTCAGATGTCAAAGAAATGTAAGTAATGAACAACTTTTATTGACTGTAATTGCACTTGAATTAACTAGATGCCTGTGTAGTTGATGGCTCCTGCAGCCTGACATCCCTCCTGCAGCACTGGAAACCTCATTGCTTTGCCTCACAACATTTCTATGCCAGAAAGCTTCAGAGGGCACAGCTCTCTTGGCATAACTCTAAAATAACTTGGCAAGTAAGCTCCAGAGGCTTAAACTCTTGTCCCAGCTGGGCTACATAATGATCTAGCTACCTGCTTCTTTGATCTTCCTTTTGTTCTCTGATTTTCACAGAGCTATCATTTGTTCACACACACACCCCCTAAAAAAGGGAGGGAGGCAGAAATAGCAGGGAAAAGCAAAAAAAGGAATAAGATTGGACACACTTCCTGCAATCTGCAGGCAGGGCTGAGATGCAGCCTTGGCTCTGCTCTTTGTGTCCTCAGGGTGGTAGTGCAGCTACTGCTTCCCTATGCACTGCCTTGCCCGGCTGGCAGGGAGGAGGAAGCACATCCTAACATTTAATTTGCTGTTAAGAGGTTTGTTGTACCTACATCCCTGTATTTAAATGACATGGATGCATCTGCTCGTGAGCTTTGTTTCTTTAAGCTCTGTCAGGGCTGCCAGGAGGAGTAGGAAAGGGGACGGGTTTGATACCGTGCTAGATGAGAGGATTTGGAGTTGGGAACTGCAAGTCACTGCCAGATCAGCAAGGATTTAGCAAAAATTTCTTCTGCCACTCTATTGCAACCTCAGGGGATGGGGTGCGACTTCTGTGGGCAGCTACATGGGTGAGGAATAAACAAACAAATATAGAGGCAGTTTTTATTAGGTCCAAAGGTACCAAGATTTTTTTCTTTTTCTCTGTGTCCAATTTAAGACCAATGCAGTTTATCAGAAATCTTTAAAGCTGCTATTACTGGCTGGATAACTGAGGTTTTTCATGCAGCACTTTTCAAAAGGCAAAGGTACTTCACACAGTTACAGCAACAGCCGCAAGCAAGAAAGAACCACAGCATAGTTATTGAGGCTGCATCTCTCAATGCTTCTTTTGTCCTTAAATTTCTTTTGTTGGGGTTTATTCACAATGCTGGTGTGCTGCTATTCTGAAAAGTGTGGTATGACAGGAAAAGATAATCGCATGGTGGGATTTAAGCTGTTGCAGAAGGGAGTGTAGCGTACATGATCCACTTAAAATGAAGAGTGTAGCTAAAAAGTCCCAGAATTCTATGGCGCACAGACCATAATATACTGCAGGACATCAGTCTTTAGCAGGAGGGGTTCAAATCAGTGGAGCTTTTCAGCTTTCATCTATAAAATCACTTTAGTGTTTGGGTTTTTCATTTGGCTTTCTACTCTATTTGATTGTGGCCATGTTTAAATAATGTCAGAACGGAAATTGGTTTTATTGGACTTAATTTTGTCCACAGCAAGATGTACATTGCCTTGAAATATGATGTAATTCCCAAGCAGAATGAGATGGGCTTCCTTCAAGTCAGACCTCGGCTCTGGTGCCTTGGTTTTTAATACACCAGGCTGCAAAGTAGCAGGAAATGGTGGAAATTGCAAGGTGGAAGTGGGTTTAAATGGCAGTAATCCCTACCCTTGCTTCAGGCAGAGAGCTGCAAATTGCTACTTTCTCTTGGCTCTTGCCCTAATGCAGGTTGTTTGGCTTTTGCTTGATGGTATTTCACCTTTAAGTGGACAAAAGTAAAAAAAAAAAAATATTGGGAAAAGAAAGTTATATAGCACTAGGGAAATAATAAAAAAAAGGGCCGCTGAGACACCTCATAGTGCTGGATGTGACTATTTCTGAGATAGAAAACACTTCCAAAGGTGAATGCATACAGATGGATATACTGTCTGTGAGTGAGGAATAGCTGCAGTCTTTGATTAAATGCAGCTGAGTGAAAAAAAAACAAACATGGTGCAAAATCTCCCAAAGCCCTGAAATTACTAACGGCTCATCCAGCAGCCCCGTTCCAGGTTGGAGCCTCCAAGGCACCACACTGTTATCTTAAAAGGAATTTTAGCAGTGTGAAGAACTATTTTAAAAAGAAAAAAAAAAATTGCTCACATTTTGAGGTTGCCATGGTTTTTGGAGACAGTGGTATTCACTGTATTCTAGATATCAAATATAGACATAGCTAATTTCACCTGGAAGAGTGGTGGGATTTTCTCTTCTTTTTAAAGGGAAGATTTTGTCTGTTTGTTCTTGACCTACAGTTTCTGTGGGGCTGCTTGTTTGTCTGTGGATTTTGTGTGTGTGCGTGTAGAAATGTCACCAGATAAGATCGATAGTGAGTCTGTTGGGCTCTGCTTAATAATGCTGAGGTTTAGCTGGCGTAGGTGTGTAGTAACTCAGTGCACTGAGTGCCTGTATCGAAGATAAAGAGTGGCAAGCCAATTTTTGGCTGAGAGTCACTGCTTTCTCAGCAGGCAGATTCAGCAGTTGGACCAATCTGACAGTGATGCAAGCCCCAGAGCCTGAGTTTTTGGCACAGGGGCGGAAACAGTACCATTTGGTTCCCACAGAGGTCAGAGCAGGTGATTCCCGATGCCTTCTTGCTTTAAAAGTCTGTGAACCAGTGCGAGGAGTTTCTGTATATATTTTTTGAAGAGGGATAATTTATTCAGCTGTGCATATTGTAATGGCTTTGTGCTGGGTTGCATTATACTCGCTGGCTTGGTGGAAAATAACATTTCCCCTTTCCTCTTCCTGGCAGTATTTGGGATTTGGTGTATATATTCAACTTCAAAGAGATTTTGCATTTGCACGTGGGAGTATTTGTCTTGTCATAATAACCGTGGCCTCAAAATTTGCAGTTAACTGAAAAACGAAGATTGTCTCATAGCTGCATGCACACTTTATGAAGATGTTTCTCTTACCCTCCACAGTTTTTTTGGTTAAAAAATTTATAACTGGAATCGAGGAGAGGCTGTGCAAGTCAGAACATGGTTTGTTCACTTTGTGCTCAATCCCCCCTTGAGCCCAGTGCAGTTCATCACTAATCCAGCGGGATTTGAGCTGCAGGCTGTAATGTAGGAAGAGAAATGCACAGCAGGGTGCATGTCCTACCAGGTGAGAAACGTGAAAGAGGCTGTTCCAACACAGGATTGCAGCTGCGACTGATGCTCCTGCCTTTCTCTTAATAGGTCCTGGTGGTTGCACACCACTTTAAATGTGAAAAAATTGAAGCAGAGGTGGAGAGGTAAATATGATTTTTTTGTAGATAAAGCAGTACATATTCACTCATGTTATTTGGAGACAGCAGTGGGGATAGCAAACTCATTTTATTTTTTATTCTTCTGAGTATTCCTTTTCTCTCCTAGAAGCCACATTTTCTTTTGCCTTTGTCACCTGTAGTCATTTGCCATACCAGTAGAAATGGAGGGTAAAAATATCCCTATGATAATTTGGTACTACTTTACACCAACTGTGCCATCACTTTGTGCAGGCATAAAAATGACTAGATGAGGTACAGAAAATCAGTCTGTAAATCCATAAAAATTGTGGAGTTCTTACATCGACTGATTTCCCATTGTCTGTATTCATTAACAGAAAGCAAAATGGATGAATTAGTGCTCAGTTCCAGGCAGCTGTTCATTTAACTTCCCCAGGCTGCACATGCTGAGGATGTTTAGGATATTTTCACTTAAAAAGAAGCAAAAAAAATTCACCAGCTTCTGTTATCTCTTCTGCTTTCTATGGAGCCTTCTGAGGCCAGGGAGCCCACTGCTGTGTTTTGTACTTCCCTGAAGCTTGGCTCTGATGGTATGGCCACCTTCTAACAAAGATTTCATACCAAAGAGTGGCTTTTGCAGGGATCCTTCTGCTTCTCTGAATGCTTCCCAGACCCTCAGCCACCAACTTCTGTTTTGGGGCTTTACGTTTTCCATTAAGAACAGCCTGGGAGGTGCTGAACTCTGCTTGCTATGTTAGTCCTGCTGGATTGCATAAAGAAGTAGCTCTAGGTTGGCAACCGGAGATTTTTGAACTTGGAAGAGCAGTGGGAAAGCTTTGAGCCTACTGTGGCGGCATAGTAAAAGGACTGTATCTTCCATGTGTCACTTACTGAGCAGTAGAAAGGTTTGATTTATTTTATGAGAAACCATTGTGCTGTCCTGAATGTTTACAAGGATGGGGAAGGCTGTGGATTAGGCACACTTTGGCAGGAGATCTGTAAAGTCACAGCCCATGGGGAGAAGGGATTTGGAGCAGTATTGGCAGTGTCCCACTGCTCCAGGCACAGCTGGAGGGAGAGACCAAGAAACCAGGCAAAAGCCAGCTCGCAATCAAGGACCTGGTGTGTGCTAGAAGAAGGGTGAAAGGAAGCTGTCTGGGATTTCAAAAGGAAATATTAGCCGCACTCCTTTGGCCTGACACACACTGAAGAGAACAGAGACAAAAGCCCTGCTAACAGAGCGGGGCATGAGAGCATCTTGGGCAGGAGGCTGAGGAGAGGCAGCCAGGAGAGGGGCAGATGCTTGGACCCGCCTGGAAAACACAACTGAGTAATTTGGGATACAGATGGCATGTCAGAGAGAAAGACTGCATAGGTTATTAATCTGGTGAGTGGCTTTCTTGGGGAGGGCACTTTTTAAGCTGTTATTTTTCTACCTTTCTGTGGCTCCATGCTGCTGATCACAAGAGGAGAAGAGGGTTATTATGGATATTAGCCATTTAGACACTAGAGATAACTCACAATGCTGAAAACTGAACTTACCTCTGATTAAAATTTAATTGCTCCCAAGCTTCCACTAGTTACTTGCATTAAGTTTCACACCATTGGAAAGTGCTCATCAACCAGTGTTGGATTTAACAGGAATTTGGCAGATGTTAGTGCAGTACTGGAGGAAGTCCAAACCACAAGATCTGTGGCGTATCATATGTTTGAAAATTTGTTGGCAGCTGAAAGAAAAATCACAAAACTGGAAATAGCAAGAACTGGACACGGATCTCATCTCATCAAAGAGCCAAAAAGTTGGATCATCACTTCCAGCACCTGGAAGACAAGTACAGGTCATGAAGTGCTGTCTGCCAGGTGTCTCAGTGAGGTGTAAAAGCAGCAGATACTATATTATTGGCTTTTGGAGTGCTTTATGTGAGGAACCATGGAAATCTTCATGAAAAAAAATAGCAGTCTGTTCTGAGGCAATTTAGCAAATTAGCTATGTTTTATAAAATTTGTGTTTTCATTGCAGATTTTCCTTCCTCTTGAGGACATTTATTCAGAAACAGGGTCTTTGTTCATTAAGAGACTAATTTATTTCTGTTACATATTTCCTTCCCTATTGCTCCTTGTCTGTAGCATTGTACCTTCAGCTCTGCTTAGCTTTTTGTCACCAGGATGTGCTCCTGATGCAAGGAGAGGACAAACACTAAAAAGCTTTGAGAAAGCTTGATCTATTTTTTGTAAGTATATAAAAATATCAACTTGTTTGTGTGTAGTATTAGGAAAACCTCAGCAACTACAGCAACCTCATCACAGTGAGACAGAGGAACAAGACGCCTGTTTTAGACAAACAGGAGCTGAATTAAAATTTAGAATGATGCAAGTCTTTTTTAAAGAAACTAGTTAGTTGCGTTTGAAAAGAAATATAACACACTTCATAATTTAGTATCTGTCATGTTTTAGTGCACGCAAGAGTCTTGATCGTGGTTGTGGCAGGAACTTGTAGGGAACAAAGTAAATCTTACCTTAAGCCTTTTTCAATTGAAACAATGTTTGGTGGTGTTTATATGGAAGATTAAGTCAGATTCAGCGCTGGCTGGCGCTGAGCTGATGGTGCGCCGAGATAGACCAGGATCAGTCTAGTGTTATTGCAGCATTTGATCCCTAATATACTATTTCATTAGTTCTCTAGTCTATAGAAAAATGCATTTCGCATGCTCTCGTCCTCTGTAATGTGGCCTGAGGTTGATAGATCTCTGTTGTTAGTTAAGCACTGCTTGGGAGAGATGCTGGATCCTTCTGTTAGTCTTTCCTCATTTTTTGGTGTTCATGTGGCTTTTTTTTTTTTCCTCTCCTGGGGAGCTGAGCAAACAAGGATTTAAAAGTTTGTGTCTCTGGTTGTGAAATGAGTTAAATCCATGCTAAGCTCGTAAGTGTAAGTCTCGATATAAAAGCTGTACTGAACTGGGGACTGTGTACATGCTCTGCACTACCAGGTTAACAAGTTTTGTATATGGTAGTCCATGTCCCTAAGTTATGTGTTGTATTATTGCTAACATTTAATACAATTTTTATTGTAAAAAGGCAAAGCAAAATGTTTCAGTGTCAGTCTCAGTTCAGATGCAAAACCCATCAATGCTCCATTTCACGTAGTATTTTTTTATAGATTTATAGAGTACATCTTCTATATTCAGAAATGCATGGACAGAAATTCTTTTTCCAGCAGTGAAACCTGTGCAAAAGCTGATAAGGAAGGAGGTGATTTTTTTTTTCCCAAGCACCAAAGACAGTCAGTTTGGAACTCGAACAGTGACGTGGGCGGCAGAAGGTACATGTAGGCGGGTGCAGGGCTGTCTGCCATAGAGTGGGGAGAAATAGGGCAGCACAGGCTTTCTTTGGGTGTTTCAAAGCAAATCTGGAGCAGATGTTCCTTAGCCCTGAGACACTGTTCTAACCATGAGCACTAATCTAACCTGACCGTAATAAAGGCTATCCCTGCTTCTAATTCTGTCCAGCAAATGCAAGGAGACATATACAGAGGTAGCAAGCCATGGGAGGGATTTAAGCCATCTTGATCTATTTAAAATTTGATGGGCTAAACCATCCACTGTGCTCCCTCTGCCACCAAGGAAAAGGAACACCTTCAGACAGAGATTAGGAAAAGCACCTTGCAAAATTGAGCATCCTGTAGGGGTGTGAAGAGGATGTTTGTGGTTTACTGGAAATTATAGGTATTTGAGGTGTGATGTAAGTACATCACTCACTGCTTGCTAATGTGCACTCAGGATTTCCTAGCTGGCTTGAGTGAATTGGCAGCCTCATTTTTTTAGGGTTCATCTTAGATCTGATTTCCCACGTGCAGCTACATTAGATTGGACACTTGAGTTGGTACTTAGCCTGTGATATGAGAAGATGAAACTTGATTTGAAAGTAAGGCTGAGACCCCTAAATAACCTGATACTCAAAAGGCCAGTGTTTGTTTAAGACAGTGGGAGATACTGCTTTCTTAGTATTTTTAAAAATCAGGTCACTTGTTCAGAGACTAACATTGGCATCCTGTTTATGAAAGTCTTGACCTAAATGTCTTACCCACTGTGTTTGCATTGTTTTTTCCTAGAGGGGAAATAATGAAGTGCAAAAATTAAGAGTAAAGTAAGGCTGCAAAGTCCTGCCTGACCCACTCATAATGGCATAGGCTGCACAGGACTCGATCTGTACTGAGCACAGCCCATTCCCCTTGCATCCCCCCTGCCATTTTGCTCTCAGTGGGACAGTGGTTTCCTAAATATTCAGGGCCCAAGCAATTTTCTTTATTTGGTTATGACTGTAACACTTCAAGGGCACTAATTGCAAACAACAAAGGCAACTAAACTTGTGTCTGCTTCACAAGCTCCTTCACTGACCCATGGAGGAGGAGCTCCACAGGGAGCACACACTTGACTTCCTCTCACTTGGCACATCTCTGTCTCAACTTACTGGTGTTCTCAAGACAGCATTTGAGTAGCTGTCTCACTTTTCAAAGGTCAGATACTTTTTCAGCTCTCCATAACTCTTTCCATCCTTGGCCTGCAAGCCTGGTAATGAAATGAGCCTTTCTTTACCTGAGAGCTCTTGGAGGATGCTGTGATATTGCCAGGTGTGTGGTGATGTTTTCTTCTCCAACACCTCATGCTACTTCCAACACTGTCGGCCTGGAATAAATATCCAGCTGCTCCTGCTGCATCCTGAAGTTTCTGTGCATGAATGCAGTAAGACTAATCATTATCTGTGTCTCCTACTGGCTGCCCAAATGATGGGTCATGTTGGCTAAATCATTACTTGTCATCATTCATGCCATTTCCATGTGCTAGCTGCACGCCTGATGCACATGGCCTAACCTCAGCCATCAAGGACAGTGGGACTGAACACATAATTCACTGAGAAAACTGAGAATGCCCCGCAACAAGGGATTGGGCTTGTTAAAAATGTTTAATCGGGGCTTTGTTGTGCACCCATCTTGCTTCATGGCAGAGTGGCAAGGGGAGACAGGCAGGGTGGAAGCTTTTGCTGACACAGTTCTTATATTGTCAGCAATTAATTAGAAGGTTTTGTTCAATAAAATGTATTCTGGCCTAGGAAGGATGCCCTTGACTTCAAGTTGGGTTATTAGAGAACTGAGTGTTTCATTATACACTTTTTTTTTTTAGTATGCTTGCTTATCATTGGAAAAAAACAGGTCTTTGCCTGCAGTTCTGATTGAGCACGTAAACTTGTAGAAAATCAGATTACAAATGCTTTTATGGGTGTCAATTTTGGTTCAATTTTTCTATTAAAAAAACCCAAAACCCTTTACAAGAATGCCAGTTACTATAAGATAGGTGTTTTGAGTGCAAATCTACCATCGCGTCCTTTTTCATGTGCTCTTTGATCAGATGCAGCTAACTCTAATTGTAATTTGTTTTGTGGAGGAAGAAGAGGAGTATATACAAACCAGTCCACACTAACACAAGTAGTTCATCTGGCAGTTCAGGGTGTGGGGAAATGAATGAAGTTTCCACCCTGCCATCAGACTTTAATACTTCCCTGCTGCTTAGTGTTCTCCAAAGGTGGAGAAAGTGGTAATTTAGCAAATATTACCACAGGGATGTAGCACATCAGCCAGAAAGATGCCACCCCACACTGCAAGTTGTGCCCACTGGACTTTGAGGGGGGTTGGTGGGGTAGCGTCAGATGTCAAGTAAAGGAGATATCCAAAATTGTTTACTTTGACAGAATCCTTCAGTTTTGGAGTTAAGGGAGCAAAGAGCCAAGACACAGGTGTGAGGCTGAGGAAAGCTCCATGTGAGGATGTGTTCCCTTTCCTTTTCTGGGAAAGGAAAGCAAATGGAAGACAATGGAGAAATAAAACTGGGAGGAGCAGCTCATCTTCCTCAAGGGGAAGATGTAGAAGTGGTTTCTGGGCAATGACAAGTGAGACAGACAGGGGTTAGTTTTGGAACTGACCCGGGGTGAGGAAAAGAACTAAAAATAGAGATTTTAGATCCCTTTTAGTGGAGGTGAGCCAGCACTGTGCCCAGAGAGCTGTAATGCAGGTTCCACATGAGTGAGATTTTATTCTATGTGCAGGGAGAGAAATCTGGATAAGAGGGAGATTGGGGGTTTTCTGAATGTTAGCCTGAATTTCCAGCAGGGATCCTATCACTGCAAGGGCTTGGCCTCACCAGTTGAAATGTTTCTGTTGGCTGATGAAGGAAATACAACACTGCATTCACCACTTGGAGGATCTCTGCAAAGAAATTGTCTCCAAAGGAAAAATATTCAGTAACACTGACTTAACTCATACTGCTTTCGTCTAGTCAGGCAGGTTTGATGATTTAGATACCATCAAAAATAAAAAAGCAACCTAGAAAGCCCCAACAGGTAATTGTAGGGGAAAGGATTTTTTAAGTCAGCTTGGTTCCTGCATTTGGCTTCTTCCTCATTTTACACCTTTTGCATCTACTTTCCCTTTTTCTTCATCTCTGTCCCATCTCATCCATCATGGGTCAGTTCTATCATGGTTTTGTTTTTCATTTTAGGCAGACACCACAGTATGAACTGGCCTCCGCTTGACAGAAATGGACAGATAATATTATATTGCTAGTGGAGTCCTGCACGCCTCAGCTGCCAAACAGATTTTTAAACATCTTTGAACAGTGCTTGCTTTACGTGCAAGAGAGAAAAGAAATCTAATATCTGCTTCTAGATTTGGTCCCTTCCTTATGTGTTTTCTTTGGCTTTCTTTGCACACACTTAAAATTTCCTTTCTATTAGAACATACTCACCCTGTGTTGCTTAGTGAGATTTGAAATCCAGTAACTGCTTGCTCTTGTTTAAAAGCTAGCTGGATCTAGAGCTGACTGTTCTTCTTACTTCCACCCATTTCCCTCAAAGGTGGTCAATGGCAGTGGATAGTACCTCCTCTTGGAGCTAAACATCCCTATCTTCACATAAATCAGCAGCTGCCAGTGGATGAAAGCCATCTGCAGCAAGTAAGTGTCAGGTCAGGGTGCCCTGGTAGGTAGCAGTGTCTATTGGCTGCTCTTGGAGATGCTGTTTTGCTGTTACTGAAGACAAAAGCTCAGCTAGGAGGCACGATTCACACTGCTGTCCCTGGACCTGAAGTGATTCATGCTGCTAAAATAAGGTTGCATCTCCCTTAGTTACAACTCACTGGAGTCTGTTTGACCAGGCATCTCCATCTCTATGAGATTTCTGTGCGCTCTGCTCCGAACAAGAGCTGCAGACAGCAAGGGTTTAACTGAATCAGTGATGCTGTTTTAGCTCAAATATGATGTTTAATAAGGGAAAAATAACAGCTTAATTTGGAAAGGCATCTTGTAGGCCAGGGGGACTGGCCTTGCAGGAGTGACTGCCGCCAAGAGGATTAGAGAGTTGCGTGATGCACTCAGAAATGTGCCCTGGACATGCTGAGCTTGGCGCAGAAGATGTGAAGTGTGGTCCCTCAAGCCCAATACCTTGTCTGAGCTTCAGACTTTGCAGAAAGAGATTCCTCATGGAATAACCTGGATCGAAAGAAGGGCTCGTTCTTTTGCATTAGCAAATGATTTCTTCATACAACAACACAGGAGGATCAAAGCCTTCCCTGTCCACTTCTTGTTTTGCTGTAATCCTTGGCACGTCTCAGCACTTCCCAGGAGTGTGTTGTGGACTGTGATGAATGATGTCCTCTGTAGGAGAAGAGGAAATAAGGACATGAGGTTGGCTGCTTGAGGTGGAGTTTTCCCCTGCCTCTCCATACTACTCTGTTCTTAGCATCTGTGCTGTAGTCCAGATTTTCTGGTCTTCCGTGGAAAGGCTTAAGCCTTCCCCAGCACCAACTAAACACCTCAAGGACAGGCAAGCAAATAATTGAGATGCTTGCAGTTTCTTTTGTAGTCCAGAGATTTGCTGTAACAGACACTGAGCTTTTCAGGGCACAAAATCAGAAGTTGCTTGCTGATGGACGGCAGTTTTCAGCTGAGGCTCAGGCATGGAGATGTTGATACAGTGAAGGCAATGGCATTGCACCAACCTGTAAGCTCCTGCACCTCCAAGGAGCACCTGGGGTCTTGGACAAATTGAATGGCTTTTGATGCTACCTTTTATTGTCTATAAACCGGCTGACTCAGATTCCTAAATCAGATCTTTCCCTTTTTCTTCAAGCAAAACCACATTTTTCTCTGCCTTGGAACAATCTCTGTGGCAGCTAAACATAGTGGATGAGCTGCTTGCCACTGCAGTGCCTATATTTGGAATTCGTATTTTGCTGAGTCATCTCCAGGTTCAATGCCATGCCAATGAATGCCATATCTCCGATCTGTGGTCAGCTAGGCTCTAGCCTCTCTCTAAAGAAGAAAAAGCAACAAAATGTGCCTAATATTTATTTGAAGGTTAAGTCATTTCTTGACTTGCTTAGTGCTGACCATGAAGCTTTATCACTGGTGACCTTCTCCCTCCTTTTTTGTCTTAAGCCTGACCACCACACTAGAAAGTCTGTTTTTTCCTTCAATTCCAAATGAGTTCAGGGTTATGCTCTATTTTTTTTTTCAGTGTTACAGGCATGACAGATCTCCTCTCATTATAAATTATTCTGTCTGCTTCAGCTGCATGTTTTTTCTCATTTATATTTAAGATAATGGAAGAAGAGTTGCTTTTGATGAAATAGGTGAGCTAGATTCTTGGTTGGTATTATTATAAAATGAGACTTCTGGCTGGATAATGTAAAATATTAGGGCTTTTGAGTTTTTTAGTACCTGTGAGGCACTGCAATGACTAGAAAAACTAATATACTTCTCCCCTGCAAATTGATGAAACTTCTTGATGCATACATGGAATGTGAAAGGCTCCAGGCTAATAACATTACAGGTCTCAACACATGTACTAAGTGGTCTGCTGTAAAAAATTTACAAAACAAAAACATTCGAACATATTTGATACCAAAGGGAGGGAAAACTAATAATCACTGTAGACTGGTACATTTATTTTATGTTACCTGGGAGAGCTGTAAAATGAGGTTTGGACTGTGTGCTACAAGCATAAAGCAGCTTTTTAGCCATGCACTGTAGCAGTAGTTTTATCCTACACTGAAAGAAAGAAAACATGTGTAAGTATATATGTATCTCTGCTGTATTTCAGAATTAGATACATGCTGCTCAGCTATTTCGTTTTCCCTCCTGTTTTTCTATTACGGTTTTGAATCGAGCTGTCCTATGGAGATGCATTCACATTTAGTTAAGTCTATATGTCTGTGTTTGTGGATAAAACAAATGTAACTATTTAGCAGTTATGTTTTTAAGACATGTGCATTGAATCAGGTCAGATTTTCTTTGTCTCTCCTTTCTCTCTTTTTTAACATGTTGAATATGTGTATCTTTTTTTTTTCCTCCTTATGAGAGATGTGATTCTTTTGTTTAAAGTATCAAATTCCTGCTTTGCAGTGACATCAGGTACTTAATTTTATGGATGTATATATTATAAAAAAGGTAAGGAGATTACACAGTTTAAAAATCTCTAAAGGATACAATTTGCTTTTTTTTCATTTCTATGTCATCCTATTTGATTTTTTTTCCACCAGTTCTCAGCTTCCTGAGATTCTGCTGTTGTTTGTGAGGATCTGCAATGCTTTTGTTGGTAGCCCAAGTGGATCAGGTGCAGTTCAGGCTTCCAGGCCAAGAGTACATTATGGAAAATCCCTAATCTGGCACAGCAGCACCTGGACATTCTTCTGTGCATTCGGTGCCTCTGGTTTGGACCAGTAATTCCCCATGGCATGTAAACTTTAGCACCTGACTGCATGTAAAATCACATGCCAAACCTGGGGAAGCAGGTATACAACTTTGACCTAAAAGACTTGCTTTTCAGTACTCCTATGCACTTGCTTGTAATTTTTTAATGTCTTTTCTCTTTTGTGGGCCCAATTCTGAGTCTTAAAAGGTCAATGGGTATATTCTTTGGCTTCACACAAGGAAACATGCTCACCTTGCAAATGTGCTGGTCTGAGCTATCCATTAACAAGAATAATCTGAAAGCTGACAGATGTAAAGCTACAAATCAATGTTGAAAGTTTTTCTACCCTGGGATTATATATTGTCATTTTACCCCTCGGGTAAGAGTCTGAAACTACGTCTCGGCCAAAGCTGAGTTCATGACAGCTGGTAACCCATTCTGGTTCAGAGAAAAAATTATTAGGTAAAACCTCCTTTTCTGATGTTTTGGAGGCTGTTCCTTCCTGCCTCTTGGGTTTCTGCTGTGACTTTTCAACTGAGATGACTGGGCATGTCAGTGCCTCCAGCACTGGAGCCATCAGGGTGGAGATCTGAAATGCTGAGCATATGAATGAATGTTCACCATTGCTACCAGCACCCCAGTGGCCTCCCTCAAATGAAAAAGTAGCCTCTGGGACATGAGTGAGAGCTTCTTGTATGCCAGGCTTTTTAGGATATCAGCATGGACTTGATAGTGCACCAAGTTGCCTGTGTCCAGTGCTCTGTTAGGAAAACTGGAGATCCCCGAAAGTGCTACCCAATTCATTTCACCTTAAAACACCCTGTATATTGCACAGTTTGTTTATTTGTTATAAATCTACTTTGCTGAAGTAGATGTGTTTTTCATAATATTAATGGTGTTCTCATTGTTGGAGCCCTCTGCAGAAGTCAGATATCTATAAAACAAATTTAGACACCAGTGCTGTAGTTAAGCATTGTTTAGGCAGATCCCTGAGCCAACATGAATGCAGCTATTAGAATTGAGCTTTACAATATATTGATGTTTCTAAATAAGTAATAAAGAGTTTAGAAAGGGAGCTGAGCAGCATTTTATGTTTTTCAGGCAAACTGCTTTATTTCTGAAAGTAGCTGAATATTGATATTCTTGCAAGGGAGTTTTGTCAGCTTCCTAGAATTGGTTTACGTGAAATATATTTTTTAGCTTAGGCTTGTTTCTTCTTTCCCTCCTTTTCATCTGTATCTCCAGGGGTAGAAAGCAAACCACTGGTAAGTTTGGGAAGAGGACTGAACTAACCTGAGCTCCAAACCAAGATATAGCCAAACGACTGAAGCTGTGCCTGTCCTCTGATTTTCAGGAGGAGTCTTGACAGCACATCCATACCAAGGTCCACCAGGACATGCTCAGAGGATGAGAAAAGGCAGCCTTTCTCACCATTTTTGTATTTCTGGTGGTTTCAGTGGTCATTTCTCTCCACAGTTCTAGCTGGTTTCCTTACAGGAACAAGAGTAAATGGAACAAATAAGTAAAATAGAAGCCAGTGCAGTCAGAGAATGAGTGGAGCAAATGCCCTATAGAGAGGAAACACCTTTGGTGGCTTTGGAGAAGGACTTCAGGTTTTAAAACAGGTTTGAAATAGTTAGTAGGTATCAAGAGAGGGAAATAGATGGGTTTGGAGAAAGGCAAAAGGCGAGGTTTTGCTGGCAGGTTTATAATTCTTGTTGCTCTGGACTATGGATGTAACATGTACTGTACAGACAGCAGGGCCTACTGTCAAGGCTCCAGTTCATGTCTGGCAATGCAATATGGTCTGCATGCTAATGAAGTCAATCCTAACATGGGTTAGAGGAAGAAGGGTGTGAGCAATTGTAACTCCACCTTCAATATTTTATGCTTTATTCCTTTTCCTCTCTTTGATTTCAGCAGAGCAGCCCGCCCTTAGAGTGTATTTACTTAAAACACTGGGCATCAGGGCTGATTTGGAAGCATCCAGTATTTGAACCCCAGTACATGAATGGCAGAGGCACCTTAAATCCCTAGCCTCAGAGAAGCTGGGATCAAGGGATAGTGGTGCAAAGGGAGGTGAATTGTAATGCCAAAACCAGCCTTTGTGATTTTAATCTGCCAAGCTGGGCAGGAGGAAGTGGGACCAGGCAAATTTTCATCCATCTCTCCCTGACACCCCTTGCACACACGTGTGCTGTGGAGCCAGGAAGCTGACTTCTCGTAGTTGCAGTGGATTGTCTCCTTGGGCTCGATTATACTGTGCTCTCTTCCTCAAGATAACAGAATAACTCAATCAGGTTTTTAATATTAATACGGTGATCACAGGAGTGTAGCTTGGAAGCACAGAATACTGAGAATTGAAAAGTCTAATCTATCCTTTTTGAAAGCTGTCCAATTTCTTTTTTTATTTACAGCATTTGAACCATTTCAGAAATTGGAAAGCAACTAACCAGCCATTTCACAGGCAGATTATGATATGTTTAAGAAAGTCCAAGGCATTTATCTTAATGCAATTGGCCATCTTGCTGACTAACATCTAGATTGGAGATATTACACACACAGTTGAACAGAGACTATTTGAAGATGATGATTTTCTCTTATTAAGTTGTGTTTGTAGCTTGCAACTGAAGAAATGTTTCGTATAGTGGTATGAGCTGACTGCCTCTGGCTCTGCAAAGGACTCACGCACTGATTGGGTAGATGAGAAAATGCTGGGGCGTGAACAGTCACTTTATGATTCCTGCGCTCGATCCCATTCTTTGCAAATGCAGAGGTGGAGAACTGCTGGAGAGAGACTGGCTCCATCTGGCACTGCCTCTGCACAGTGCATGCAAGTTGTTCGATTAAAGATGCATAAGTGCAGGCAAAAATTGGGAAACACAGATTAGATGAAGCTACATCCATTGCCATACGGATGGAAAAAATTTGGTTTCCTTCTTACCAGCTACACATGTGCTTGTTCTGCCTAGAAACTAAAAGGTATGTTTCAGCTTGCAGGGATAGAGCATGCATGGTTTAATTAATTAAAAGATAAAAAAACGCAAGCCCCCAAAAAGCTGGTCGTCCCAGCCTCCAGTAGATCACTTAAAGCTGTAAGTGTGTAGCGCTCACATGTCTCCACGCTAATGGGGTCTGAATGAAGAACTGACAGCACCTGTTACTGAAATCAAAAGTGATTTCTCTAACAATGGGATACTGGGGAATTCCTTCCAGGCTTCTCTTTAATAGAGTTTGAAGGATTCAGGTTGGAAGACAGTGCATAAGATCTGCACCACTGGCTCTGATAGATGTGAATCATGCCAAGGGACAGTGATTGTTTAGGAGGTTAGAAGTTCACTCCATACATTCAGTAATAATACGCAGCTGGTATGTCCTTTAAAAAAAATTGTATGCTTCTTTTTTTCCCCTGTGTGAAACCACATGTGGATTGAAAAAAAAAAAAAAAAAAAATCAGATTTTATACGTTCAAAAATTCAAAGTAACTGCAACCACATGTGACAGTATTTTTGAGAACAAGAGTGAATCAAAGCTAGAGTGCCTAAAAATAACCCTTGAACTGAGCTCTAAAAACTCCTAGATTTGTCCATTTATAATAAATCTTGATCTACTGTCTATTAGATCATCTCTTCTGTAATCTTTTTCCTATAGGCTTAGTTCATCTGCATTTCTAAAAGCATTACAGCATGATGTTGAAGGAAATGCTCGATTTTTTTTGTCTTATGCACAATGGTCCAGTTAAATTTCTGCATTCAGAATCAGTTGCAAAGTCTGGAACAGGGAATAGGGCATTAATACCCTCAGTGGATGGTTGCCAAAGGGTACAAAAGGTTCACAAAGGTGGATTTGGCAGAGGTCCTGGGCAGGAAACCAGAGATAAGACTTTTAAGGAACTGTCTTCTCATAGAAGAGGATCATGGTGAAGACATCAGGTGATGTTCCTGTGCCATACCCATTCATCTAGTAGTGTTGCTAAATATATGCTGTAAAATAGAAGTTAAAATTTTGTCTGATGTCTCTGAAGTTGCATATTTTAAGCAGGATCTATTAATTTCTTGGAGAGGAATCGGTCAGAGACAAAAAAAAAAAGGGAGGAAAATTTAAAAGGATCTTCTTTTATTCAAATGACAGCTTAATTTGGGGACTTGACATAAAGAGCTGTTTGGTGAGAGAAAAAGTATTAAGTGCTGACACACACACACCCCCACAAAAGTCCGACAGAAGCATTAAAGTTGATATTTTATGAAAATGCAGTCAGGCTGCTATTTGGGTTCTTATTTTTTTCAGGCAAAACCTAGAAATTTGCAATAACAGCGCAAATGTTTTTAGCAGAACAACTTTCCTGTAGCAATCCAGCACATGGAATGAACTGTTGATCATTGTCAGAAATGCAGAGTTTTGAGTCAAAAGGGCTCTGGTAGGCATACTTTTTTTGCCGGTTGAAAATTGGTGCATTCAGTGGCTCTTTGAATGTATTAACTGTCTTGCTGAGAGTGGTGCTGCAGTAAAAAGGACGAGCTGAGGCAGTTTGAGTGAACTTGAGCCTGTTGTGATGATTTTGCCCACATTGGCTCTCATTCTTTGTTGTTTAATGTTAAATGCTGAGACTGAGACTCAGAGGCAAGTCCCAGTGTGTTAAGTGATTCCAGCTTGAAGTGCCTTGAAACAGCTGAGTCTGCACCATGTCTTGGACTGCTGCTGCAGGTTTCCTCTTAGTACAGGAACTCAACATATGGCCCATATCTATTGCAGCATCTGCCCAAGCCCAGCAGAGCAGTCGTATGTGGGCAGAGTAGCCCTGGGCACAAAAACTGATCCCCATGCTAGAAGAGGTAGGAAAAAAGAAAATCCAGCAAGTGTTTTCCCATTTGTCAGCTGTCCACAAGGGAATGGTTCTTCCTTCTCTCAGATGCAGCATCCTCCTCCTCCTCTGCTTTTCCTTGTTACTTTGTGTATGTTAAGAGGGAGGAAAAGGGAGAGCTGTGTATCATACTTCACGTGCCTTTTTCAGGGCGCGGGGATGTGTGCAGTTGTGTTATTGAAGACAATGTGCCGTGCTGAGCACTGTGGGGCCACTGCATATGTAATCTTCCATCAGTGGGTTTTGCAAGCCTTTTGTCAGTGTCAGTAAATAAAGCTCCACAATCCCAACTGCCCCAAAAGCAGCGTGTGAACTTATGTTCACACACAGGATTCTGGCTCAGCTTCCCAAAATAATGGCATGTGTGAGCAGAGGGGAGAACTGTTCAGATGTTTGATGTGAAGCCGACTTGGCCTTCGCCTGCAGTAAAAATAAATCATAGTTGTTCTCAAACACGTGGAAGGAGCTGTACATAATTTAGGGGCTAATCTCACCTTGTCGATTCCCTGGCCCACAGCTCTTGAGTAGCACCAGCATGTGGCTTTTGGTCTTCCAGCAGACATTTACCATGAGAAGGTTTTGCAGGGTGATGTCTTTAACACAGACTCAGTGTAACTTTGCAGTCTGACAGTGTGTTAATGAGTTGGTGCTGTCTGTGTAGGTGCTTCTTTTAATCATCCTTTTCTGTCACCTCACATTTTTTTCTTTAAAAAAAAAAAAAACCACACGAGAACAAGAAAAAGGCAAAAGAAAGTGGGAATATACTTACTTTCAAATATTACTGTTTTTCTATGGAGTTTCAGAAGATGTTCTGAGATGCGTTTGAAAATGCCTGTAGAAAATTAATTCCCATGAGATGCATTTATGTGACAGGGAAGAGAAAAACAGCTGTGATATAATCCTCCAATTGTATTAGGTTTCTGGGGTTCTGTGCTGCTTCTTTCAAGGCATGCCTAGACCTTACTTGCTATGTAAATACAACTTGCACCATCTTTCAGTAGAATAAGAAATGATAAAAGGGATGCTGTAAGCAAAGGATGTGTTTGCCAAATATGAAAAGGGCAAAACTACAGGAAGGGAGGAAAGGGAGGGACCTCCAGGTTTTGTGCTTCTTGCAGCATTCCCAACTCCTGCAGTGCTTCGTTTGCCTTTGTGCAGCATCAATGTGTGTAAATAATTGTGCATGGAGTCCGGACATGCTCAAAAAAACACTGGGATTGCTGCTGTTGAGCTGCTGGATTACTTGTACCTCACTTGGTCCAGCCCTGTTTTAGGTGCAGCAGGCAGGGCCTCCTGGCTGCTGGCGCCCCATCCCATCTCCTTGGACGTCAGGCTCAGGAATGCAGAACTCGCCAGAGAGTGAAGTCATCATGGTTTGCTTGGACCTTCAGCATGGAACTTGGCGTGCAACCTCTCTTTCCAATTACATGAGCAAGTGCTGGCTTGTAGCATGCAGCCAGCAGGCTGAACCTTTGGACTGTGACCCTGGAGGGACAGCTTGATGGATGTCTCCTGTCATCCCCTACCTCGCAAAAGTCAGTGAACCTCACCCAGGAAATCCTCTCTGCAATTTCTGCTCGAGGGGCACCGAGTTATCTTCATTCATGGGACAGAAAGTGCACGATGTCTCTTACAAAGTATTATTAAGTACACCGGGTCATTGGCTGGAGACTTTGGTGCGAAAATTTTTTTGTAAAAAAGAGAGAAAAGGTAGCAAATAGCGTTTCTTGCAAGCAAAGCTGCTTTTGTTATAGGAAAACACTAGCCAGAGTCATTTGGGAAAGCAGTCTCCTATGTCTGGGAGCACCAGGAAGAGGTGAGCAGGGCATCTAACCACATTGTGATTATATGACATGGTGAATTTTTATCATGGCAAATACAAAGTGCTAGTCACTTGTCATGTCACTGCTTCAGGAATGGGGAACGGAGAGAAATGGGGGAAAAGACAGTCCATTGTTTATATGAGATTTTCTCCCTATAAGCAAATCCCTACCATGGTTTTCCTTCCACCAAGCAAAAATCTGCCTTCACAAGCCTGAGCTCTATGTGGAGGATGGGAATAAAAGAGAGAAGGGAAAAACGTAAACATTTCCATTTTCTTGCTAGTCAAATGTGCCCTGAGTAGCAAGAGTCTCCTCTGGGAGTTGCAATTGCTCCCTTGTGGATGCTGGAAATGTTTTGGGGTTTGTTCTTTTATGACTGCAGCTCTAATCTGAATGATGGCAAAACTTAGTCTTCTGCTATTACTGCCAGCTCTCTAGACAGAGCAGGAAAGAAAGAAGTGAAGTATCACTTTGGGGTGTTTCTGGGGAAGAAATGTTTCCACAACCATAAATTGCTTTCTTGGGAACACTGAAAATTCCTATCCCAATGCTGTGCTTTGTGGAATCCAAGTCAGCAGTCTTGGATTCGTAAGGAGTGAAAACTGAGTCTTACCCAAAAACTTTAAGGTCTTGATATGGCAAAGCATGATAAAAACAAACAGTAAAAATAAAATAATTAAGTTTATATGTTTCTAGCTGTAGTAGTGTAGACTTTTTTAAAGGTGCTTGTCTTGGAACAAAGATTGTCTTGTGAAACATTATCTGAAGAATCCCTCTGTTGAAGCAGCGCTGCTTTCCCTCAAGTTAAAAATTCACAGTTTATTGGCTGCCTGAGTTAATCTGGTGGTTTGATCTCTGTTCTGTGCTGTAGGATTTAGGTGCTTTTGCACAGGTTGCAGTCTCTTCATGGTTTTGCTTGGATCTGAGAATCATTTATATGTAAATGATCCTGATCCCCTGTTCTTCTCCTCCTTACCAATTAACTTGCTTTTTCAAGCACACAGTCGTGTGAGCAAAATTGGCAAGCAGTGCTTTCTGGTGAAAAACTGGGTGGTGTTAGCATGGTGCTCATGATTGTTGGAGCTCATTACCAAATTGACTCTTTGAATAATCAAACCTTTGAACTCAGTTTGGTGGTATCCCATCCATCTCACTCCGTTAGGCAACTGCAAGGCAGCTCTTTCGTGTCGTCTTACAACTTGTCCTATGTAAATGGCAGACGTGTTTATTTTCAAAAGCAGCAAAAACCCTGTGGGACAAGAGAAAAGTTGGAAGAACAAACCCTCAAAGAGATTTTGACACTGGTGCCAGGGGGTTTATGAAAGATAAAACAGCTCATTTTTTTATGGCTAAAGGAAAATGCCATTAAATCCCTTGTGCCTAACTGCTACAGTAAACTTGCCAGAGCTATTCCAAAAACAGCATGCCGTGGGATATTCAGTGATTTTCAATGAAAACTAGGCTTAAAAATGCAGATCTCCTGTGTGTGGATCAAGGGGAGCTCCAGGGTGCTCAGTATATGTTTCTATACACTCACACATGACTGTAAGAATTATTTTAAACAGGGTTTGCTAGCTTTGACTTTGAAACTGCACCCACTGTATCTAGTCAGTTCCTTTGCGTATGACATAGGTAATTTTGCAGAAGGAGAATAATTTGTTAGTGCAAGAGTAAACGGAAAAATTTTACAGGTTGTTATCTACCAGGCCAATCTATATTACAAAGAAATGAAACATAGTCGTGGCAAGTCCTGCTGCATTAAAAATGTAATATATGCTGAGGTTCTTTATAAATTTTAGTCCTCCCTGTAACATCAGGGGGAAATCATTGCTTGTTGACCTAGTGCAGCTTTGAGCAGAAACTGGAAGAAATCTGTCAGGGTCTGCATGTTTTTGCATTGTATTTTTCAGAGTTTAAGCTCAGGGCTCATGGTGAAAGGGAGGTGGCAGGAGAAGGCTGGAAAATCTGTTCACTGCATGTTGGAGACCTGTTTTCAGATTAATGTCATGGTACACAGGTGAGATAATGTAGAAACGCCATTTCCTGGTGCTGGACATGGAGCAACAGTGACTGAAGGCTTTTTGGGTGCTGGAAGAGGTGGGTTGATAGTGAGGTGTTACAGAGTGGAAATTAAAGAAAAAATGGATCAGGCAAGCCTTTTCCATATTGCTTCCTTATCTGCATTTCACGGTCAACCCCAGCGTTTTCTCGGGAAGGGATTGAGGAGGCAGTTGTAAATATCTGGCATTTAACTGGAGTAAAAGTCTTACACTGAGAGAAGCTGGAGGATGCTTATCTTTGAGTAAGGTAAAGGAGATGGGAGAAGCGAGCTTTTCCATGAGCTGTGCATGACATGGCGTGACAGGGGTGATGGGGCAGCAGCTGGGGGCAGCCTGCTTCTGTTTCCCTGTCTGATATTTCAGGTCAAGCCATAGACAAATCTCTGTGAAGCTCCAGTCTGTGCAAGCACTTTGGTCTGAATAGGAAGTTAAATAAGGTAATAGTAAAGTGGGCATCCCTCAATATTCCCCACACACTCGTACTTGGTGCAGCTATTGCAGGATGTCCAGTGGGTTAATGCACTTCTAAAGCATATTCCCCACCTCTTACTGCTTGACTGCTCATTGCAGGTTTTCCAACAGATTAGCCCATGCATTAGCATTATGGTCTCGAGGATCTGGCTGGGCTGATGTGCACTTTCGCTTGTGTCACTTGGCCTGCAGGTCAAGGGGCCAGGCATTGCTCTTGGGATGGAGCAGCAAAGCACGAACCTCAGAGAAAATTGATGTCTTGCTCTAGAGTGCAGCCTTGTGTTCATCCATCCCTCTATGCATTTTTGATTTTGGGAATGGATTTCTGGTTTGTTTTTGGGTTTTGTTTTGGAGTTTTTTTATTACACCATGGAAGATGTCTTCCTGTGCAAACCAGCTGGGTCTTCAGCAACACTTAACAATTAAAAGCACTTCTGTGCTAGGTGTTCCGTAAAAGATGGAAAATAAGATTTTTACATTAAAATGCCAGGAAGAAAAACGGTGAGGGCATAAAGTGCTGCTTTATTTTCATCAGATGCTAGTGCTTTTGGAAAATCCGTTGTGCTCCAGTGGTCATTACCCCCCTGTGTGCTTCTCTCACTGTTTGCTCCAGCTTCTCTCTGAAAGGCAGCTGAGCAGAGAGCCTTGCCTTAGTCATAGCTCCAGTTACACCCTGCAGGCCACTGGAGTCATCAGAGCGGGCATCCTCAGGACCTAAGCTTGAGTCCTGTTCCCTTGTTCTTTCTAACCAGCTCTGCCTTTGTTTCAGGAGTATCAACATCGGGGGCTCTGGGCCCGGGGAGCACCACTGCCAGCACCACGCCGCGGGTGGCCACCAGCACCACCGGCCGCACCACTACCACGTCGGCCTCGGGCAGGAGGAACAGGAGCACCAGCACCCCGTCCCCCATGGCTGATGTCCCTGACGAAATGACCACACACCTGCCACCCGCCTCCTCCCAGCTGCCGCCGGCCGGAGCGGAGAGCTGCGACCCCATGGAGGCCCGCGACATTATGTGGTCCCGGACTCGGCAGGGGCAGGTGGCGAAGCAGCCATGTCCCTTGGGCTCCATAGGTGAGTCACGGGCCAGGAGGACACAGCAGGCTGTCTTCACTTCCCATGACGCCTTGCCAGTGTGCAGCCAGTACTAAAAACCTTGTGGGATTGTGCTTGATGTGCTGGGAGAACCTCTGCCTCTGCGTACAATGAACCTTACTTGGTTTTGCCTGTATTTGTAGCCCCTGAGCTCACTGGCTGATGTGTTGGTGGCTGATTCTTTGCTTGTTTTGCTCAGAGAAGAGACAGGGGAGGAAATCAACACAACTTGTACTTCGAAGTACAGTGTGAGTGATTTTTTAAACTGCAGCCAGCATCCAGTGTGATCAGCTGGGCAAGGGGGTGGGATGTGGAGGAACAAAGCCAAATCTTTCAAAATGGTTTATTGCTTATTGGATTTTGCTCTTTTCCTCTGCTCTTCCCACAATTGTTTTCTTGAAAAATGTTGCTTTTGGAAATTTTCTTTTCAATTTGAAACATAATCATGTTAAGAATGGGTTTTGGCATATGGTTCAGTTTGCTGTGTTTTAACAAATGCAGTTTTCTAAAAATAGTTATTTTTCATGCTAGTCTTGGTGTCCAGCCCCAAAAGCTTGCTTTCAAAGAAGAAATCTTAAAAGTGGAGGAAATTGCTTGAAAATGAGGGTTGAAGGGATCTGACTTGCAGAGGAGAGACTCTTAATTCTCCACTCCTGGTGAGCCATTCACACCTGTGTATATGAGTACTGACTCACTCTGGCATTTGGTGAGAACAGTCTGATAAAATATATGTTAAAGTATGAGGAGCATGGAAAGGCATCAGGGGTGAGAATAGGTAAAGAATATTTTTGCTGTCTTTCCCAGTCCTACTTGGTAAAATTAGTGCAAAAAGTATGATGTGATTTCCAGAGATGGGACAGGGTATTCTGAACCAAAGCTGTAAAAAGGAAAAGATGAAAAAAGAAAATAAAGGCTAGATGCAGGGAGTCCTTTCCTAAGCACAAGAGCTAAGGACTGGATGAAAATAAATAAGGAAAAGATAATAGTTCAACTTAGGGAGAGGGGATGGCCATAAGCCTTTCCCATCTCTAATTCCAGTGATTCAGGCAGCTTGCAAAAAGCTGTGATACATTATAGTAGTGTTGCATTTGTCTTTATCTTCAAGGATCTGAGGCATTTTGCTGTCTTTTCCAGCAGGGATTGGGCAGCTCTTCCCAAACAAAACTCTCCTCTAAAGTCCCTCTTGACAATTGGGGGCTGACAGTAAACCCCAGCATTATATCTTGGCATTTGTAGCATTCAAACTTGTGTGTGTTTCCATCCAAATGTTGTAATGATGATTCAGAGCCACAAAATCTTCATAAAGCAGCAAGGAAGATGAGGCACAGGGTCTGATCCCAAATCACCAGTGCCGAGGCAGAGCACTCAAGGTGCTGGCTCAGTGTTTGGGATCTATTTCTGACTTCCGAGTATCTGGCAGCGTTCCTGCAAGTCTTCTACCTGTAATTGCTGTTTGCCAAATTTGAAGTAATATTCCTGCACAACATCATGCATCTTTAGGCCTCTTAAAGAACCAAGATGATGGGAGACTAGGCCACTGAGATGACTCAGAAGTGTCCTACTCAAGACCTGAGCACTAATACGCTCCCAGAAGCCTTTGACATGGGGTGCTGGGGGAAAAATGCAACCAGTCACACTGAACACAGCAACTTTCCTATTATAGGTGTTGCAACTTTCCGATGTCTTGCACCTGACGGTATATGGGAGCCCCAAGGACCTGATCTTAGCAACTGCTCTTCACCCTGGATCAACCACATCACTCAAAAGGTAAAACCCTTCCCATGTGTTGACCACTCTGAGTCTGCACGGTGACCTTGCTCATCACCCTGGTTTTCTCACACAAGGAACCCAAAAACAATCAACAGTCATACATAAAGCATGAGCCATGCATAGTAGCCAGGAATTGCAAGGAGAAAGCAAGTGTCTAATGGAAATTAAGGCAAAGAGGGTAAGGGAAGGCAAATTAGAGGGACTGGAGAGTGGAATTAAACTAGAGTGAATGACATTTCTTGTTTGTGGCAAGAAAAGGAAGAGGAGGGAGGAGGAGGTGGGTGGACATATGGAAAGTACTGAGTTGTTGAAAAAGGAAACACCCTTTCGTGCATTCTCAAGGATTTTTTCATGTCACGCAAGCACAGAATAAACCCCATAGTTAAAAAATCTTTACCAAAGAAAGGCAAGCTCAGTGTGATATGTTTGGTTTGTGCCTCTGACTTTCTTTTCTTAACTTCTGCCCAAATTATAAAAGAACTGGTGGAATAGGAAACAATGCTGCAGTAATGCTTATCTTTTGACTCTTAAGTCCCTTGATGAATGTTTTCTAGCACTTCATCATTTATCAGTGTTAAAAGTGCGTTAACGTGACAACAGAAGTTCAAGAGAAGCAGAGCTTATTTGGTAGCAATATGTTGGGCATTTTTGTTATTAATGCACAATGGTGCTTTCAGCTGATTTCATTACAAACAGAGACCAGATGTGTGTTTACGCCACGTAGTCTGTGGGCTGAATCTTTATTATAGCAATTTGTGGGGATTTATTCACTCCTTTAGCCAGAGTGAGCGAGTCTTGGCGTTGCAAGTGAGCTGTGCTGCTGCACAATAGTGACACAGAACTCCCAAAGAGACGCTGGTCAGTAGGATGGGTTCACCCCACAGACAAGACTCTTAGACATTCTCATGTCTTCCCTGCATCTAAACTGATACCTAATAATCTGTGAATTGCTAGCACTGAACATCCCTATCTTGCTTCATCTGTGTTCCTACCCATCCCTCCACAAAGGAAAACATAAATTAACAAGGGGCTGCTGTGATATGACACCGCCACTACAAAGCCCGTGGTCTTTCTGTCCCTCTCCTGCCATACTACCAGCAGGCTGATGAATACAGGCTGCCTTTGCTGGCATTAGCAGCTGTGTGCAGCTCTTGTTTTATGACCTACGTACTTACCTTGGAGGGGTTAATATTACTTACTCCAGCCATAATTCACCCAGGCAGCTGGGAGACCTCTTGCTGCTTGGTGAAGATGACTAGGCTGTTAGCCATTAGCAGAGGGAAATAATAGCCTGCACTGATGAAATCTCCATCAAGGTTAGGCTTATTTTATTTGAAACCCTAGCTATCATTTGTGTAACAAATGAGCCCCATTTAATTTGTTACGTGCTTTCAAAGCAGGCTAAAACTGAACAGGCAAGTTTTCAGAAATGCCCAGCAGGTTACAACAGGGACTAGATTTTTTTTTCTGAAGGAATTTAGTTATGTTCAGCATTGAATACTTTTTACCAGTCAGAAGGACCTGGGGAATCTGTGAGATGACCCTGAATCTAAGCTATTTGCCTGAGAGGGAATTCATTGGGATCTTGAGATATGTGGCCTAACCTCAATGACAGCTGTTACAAAAGATCAAGACTTTTCAGGACTTTTGAGGGGAAGGCCTTGCAATGCTCACCTAGGGGTTTGTGTTGGGGGTTGCAGTCATTGAAACACTTATATTGAAAAAGACCTCTAAGATCATTGGGTCCAGCCACTCACCCAGCACTGCCACGTCCACCACTAATCCATGTCCCTAAGTGCTATGTCTGCATGTCTTTAAAATCCCTCCGGTAGTAGTGACTCAACCACTTCCTTGGGAAGTCTGTACCGATGCCTGACCACTCTCTGTGAAGAAGCTTTTCCTAATATCCAACATAAACTTTCCCTGGTGCAACCTCAGGTGGTTTCTTCTTGTCCTATCATTTATTATTAAGAGAAGAGACAGATACCCACCTTGCTACAACCTGCTTTCAAATAGTTGTAGAGGGATAAGGTCCCCCAAACCTCCTTTTCTTCAGGCTAAACACCCTCAGCTGCCTGAGCAGCTCTTTATAAACCTTGTGCTCCAGACCTTTCCCCAACTCTGTCACCCTTCTCTGGACATGCTTCAGCACCTCAGTGTCCTTCTTGTAGTGAGGGGCCCAGAACTGGACACAGGACTCGGGGTGGGCCTCACCAGTGCCCTGGACAATCAGCGCCCTGATCCTGCTGGACACACAGTTGCTGATCCAGGCCAGGATGCCATTGGCCTTCTTGGCCACCAGGGCATAGCTTTCTCACGTTTTATACTGGGCAACTTTCCAGTTGCCCTTCCACAGCCTGTAGTGCTACATGGGTTTGTTGTGACCCAAGGGCAGGACCTGCACTTGGCCTTATTGAACCTCATTCAATTGGCCTTGGCCCATCGATCCAGCCTGTCCAGATCCTGCACATGCCACATGAGGGCACTCAGTATGATCTGCTCCATGATATTGCACCGCATTTTCAGCTTCCAGTCCACTAGGACACCCCCAGTTAGCCAGGACTACTGATAAATTATGGAAAGTGGCTCAGTAAGCACTTCTTCTGGTTCCCTCAGTGCCCTTGGGTGGATCTCATCCAGCTCCATAGACCTGTGGATGTGTAAATGGTGTATCAGGTCACTGGTCTTTTTTTTCCTGGATTGTGGGGGTCTTCTTCTGCTCCCCATCCCTGTCTTCCAGCACAGGGTGCTGGGTACCCTGAGGCCAGATGATCTTGCTGTTAAAGACTGACCCAAAGGAGGCATTAGCTACCACCTCAACCGTTTCCTCATTTTTTGTCACTATATTTCCCCCATATCCAATAGACATTCTCCATAGCTCTCCTTTTGTCTTAAGTGAGTTTAGAGAAACATTTTTTGTTGTCTTTTATGGCAGCAGGCAGGTAAAGTTCTTGTTGAACTTTACCCCTGCTTATTTTCTCCCTGTATAACCTCACAACGTGCTTGTAGTCCTCCTTAGTTACCTGCCCTTTTTCCAGAGGCCATAAGCCCTCATTTTTTGTTGTGTGGTGGTGGTTTTTTTTGTTTTGGTTTGGTTTTTTTGTTGTTTTGTTGGGGTTTTTTGGTGGGGTTTTTTGGTGGGGGGTTTTTTGTTGTTGTTTTTTTTGTTTTGGTTTTTTTTTCCTTACTCCAGCCAGTTCTCTCTGTTCAGCCAGGTCAGTCTTATTCCCCACCAGCTCACCTTTTGGCACATGGGTATGTCCTACCTTTAAGATTCAATAGGATCCTTACAGAAAATACAGTTTTAAATTACTTATGAAATAACCAATAGCCATTTGGTTTCCCTGCCCAAGCAAGAGGCTTGAAAATCATTGCTGCACTTAAAGATGGAGACTAATACATCCATAAATCAAGCACTGGTTTTTGACATCCCTGCTGTGAGTGGGTTGCTTCCCAAAGTTTGCAGATTTGCTCCAGCAGCATTCTGAAGATGAAAAAGGAGCCTTCCTCCTCTAAGTCAAGCCAGCTTCACTTCTTGCTGCTGTGGGGACAGCTAGAGGGAGCAGTAAGCCAGCTGTGCTGTGAAGACAGGGCTGGTTACACCCTGCAGCTCAGCTCTCCTGCATCCCCAGCTCTCCTGGTCACTCAGCCCACTGCAGCTGCAGCACAGCTGACAGAATGGGTAAAAATACTTCTTTGTCTGCCAGGGTTCATACCTACTCAGCGTGTCTTCATTCATAATCTGCTTTGTCTCCCAAAAATCAGTCATCTGCTGGATCCAAACTGCTCAGGAAGAATGGTGATGGGTCCCATGGAGGTATTTCAGCCAAGCCAGAAAGGATGGTAGAGAAATGCTGTGCTTGCTTTCCATATCTGTGTAGTGAAGTAAGAATGATTAGTTACTTCTTCTCTTTCTCCTGCTGTGCTCAGACTGTAGATTGGGTGTTTGCCTGCTTGCATCACGGTATTAGGTTTTACAGCCGTTTCCTAGCTTCCATTAGAGTTACTGTGCTTGATGGAAGATCAGAACAAATGTTCTCCTCGGCAATTCATTGGCCTCCTGACATTTACTTTAACTTTATTGTTGGTGCCTACCATGCCCTCGTAATGGAGCAGGAGAATAAACTTGCAGTGTGATTGAATTATGCACTGCTACCTGGGTTATTTCTAGAGTCAAGCAGTAACAGGAATCAAAAAGGTCAGCTTTGGATACATTGCATCATCCTGATCATGAGGTCACACCATTCAGTCTCAGCCTGTTTGCTTTGCTTCTTGCTTTCATCAGTGCCATCCTTTGCACAGCGTGTGACTTGCCTGAAGACATCTCTTCCTTGCTGCAGCTTTCAGCTGTGAGTGCTGCTGGGATGGACAGGCACTGCTATGCTCTGCTTCAAGCCTCTGGAAGAGAGGAGGCCTCTTTTGTAGCAGAACAGAAAAATTTTTGCCCTTTACAAATGCACAAAAAGCCTCAATCTGTAAATCTAAAGCATGTGCCACCCTTACCCTCCTGAGTGGCCTGAATCATGTACTCCCAAAAAGCAGGTGAACCTTAGGATTCACCTTCCTGAGGTCTTGTAGATCTGTTTGGCTGTGTGTTACAGGGCGAGTGAGGTTTTGTGGAGGACGTCCCCACATCATCTCTTCCAGGTGCAGTTGCAGTCCTGATGACAGCACGATGAAATCCTCCATCCAGGTTGCTTTTGGCAGTCTGTTTTCAGAGCACCATCATGAATTGGATGGAGCAGATGCCACAGAGGGTGGCTTATTTAGGGTCATTAAATGCAGTTTAAGTTGGTTGAATACCATTGTTTCAAAGCCAGTTTTTGCGTGTTCTCTAAGTCTGTTATAATCTGTGGAGGGCATTGTCTCTTCTCCCAGGCAGCTGGCAAAAGGACTAGAGGACACAAGCTGTGCCAGGGGAGGTTTAGGTTTTTGCATCAGGAGGCATTTCTTCATAGAAAGGGTGATTGCACGGGCACTGGATTGAGCTGCCCAGGGAGGTGGTGGAGTCACTGTGGCTGGAGGTGTTTAAGGAAAGGCTGGGTGTGGTACTCAATGCCATAGTTTAGCTGACATTTTGGTGTTTGGTCATAGGTTGGATTTAGTAATCTTAGGTGTTTTTTCCAACCTAAATGATACCATGATTCAGAAAAAAAAAAGGAAAGGATGGTAGGTGTACCTTGACTCTTTTCTGTGAATGCACACGTGTATATTGAATTTCCTGCCAGGGGAGAAAAAATGCCATGAAGGCTTTGCAGTGTCAGAAGTTAGCCCACAGCCCCTCTTACAGCCTTGCTACCTGACTGCTGGCAGCTAATGGTGCCTGGAGAAACTTGTCAGATGTTTCTTCCTCCAAAAAACAGCATCAACTTCATGGTCTTTACAGCTGACCTGTCCATCTGTACATTACTGCTTTTAAAAATCCTAGTTCAATCTTTCATGCCATCTTTTTTTTAATATATATCAGTTTACCTCTTCAGAAGGCTGCAGGAAAATAATGCCTTTATGAGAACAGTGTTTTAGTTCATTTGCTCCCACTCCCATCTCAGCATATTTCTTATTTCTTCTGAATTTTCCTCCCTAAGTACTTTTTTTTTTTTTTT